>JAKTXG010000026.1:0-148309 GCA_030561385.1 Suhomyces bribrorum | reverse complement strand
GAAAATGGGGGGGGGGGGGGGGGGGGGGAGGCCATCACTAGGTGGTCTCGTCACGTGACCCACTCGGTATATGATCTACGGATTAACCACCCAGAAACCGACACAACTCCGGCCCACGAACCGGTGTTGCGGTGCTTGATGCTACAGTGCCCCCATTCAGCCATCTCCACACCGCCACGCCTTCCTCCGCCACCCCAGCCGGTATCCAAACGGGGGTCCCGCCAGCACCACCACCCTACTTCAGGTCCGGGTAACTGCGTAAATCTGAGCACGGCGCTCGCACTCCTTAACTATTGTAGTATGGGCCCCCTGGCCATCGCAATTTTTTCACCTCTCCTCCCCTCGTGCTGGCCTCTGTTAAAAACCTTTTTCATTCCCTCTTTTTCTTCTTTTTTTTTGAAGTTCTTCTTTAGGTATAGTTTAACGCCAATAATCAATTCAAGATGGGTATGTAACACTTGATAACACATTGGATCGTCTTCGCTCCGATCTTGCAATCCTTACCGAGGCGGTTGAGGTGTCTAATGCCAATGGGGATGGGAAATTGATATGGAGTTTAGGGAAAAAATTTTCACGATAGCGATGGAAGTGAAATTTTGGTGACGGCAAAACATAAAAAGTGGATCTGCCAAAGACCCCTTCCAAAGGATCAACTGAATCGTGGACTAGAGGAGGGGAGTGGTGGCTAGCGCCATGAGTCACTTTTGGTTGGCTTGTTGGTATTGGTGTTGGTGTTGGTGTAGGAGTTTGGGAGATTCCCCGCTCTAGGCTCCTCCCCCTGTGCCAAGTTACCAAAATTTCCAACTCTGTCGTCTATGCGCAGAGCAGTGCGAATCCGTCGATTGATTGATTCCTTCCAATGCCTGTCCAATCAGTCCAATGGCTTGACACGATTCGTTGTTTGCTTTTTAGCATTTAAGGAAAATAATACTAACAGATTTTAGTCGCTTTTACTATTGAACAAATCCGTGAGTTGATGGACAAGGTCACCAATGTCCGTAACATGTCGGTCATTGCCCACGTCGATCACGGTAAGTCTACTTTGACTGATTCTTTGGTCCAAAGAGCCGGTATCATTTCTGCTGCCAAGGCTGGTGAAGCTAGATTCACTGATACCAGAAAGGATGAACAAGAAAGAGGTATTACTATCAAGTCTACCGCCATTTCTTTGTATGCTTCCATGGCCGATGATGATGTGAAGGAAATCAAGCAAAAGACCGAAGGTAACTCTTTCTTGATTAACTTGATTGATTCCCCAGGTCACGTTGATTTCTCCTCTGAAGTCACTGCTGCTTTGCGTGTTACCGATGGTGCTTTGGTTGTCGTTGATACCGTTGAAGGTGTCTGTGTCCAAACCGAAACTGTCTTGAGACAAGCTTTGGGTGAAAAGATTAAGCCTGTTGTTGTTATTAACAAGGTCGACAGAGCTTTGTTGGAATTGCAAGTCACCAAGGAAGATTTGTACCAATCTTTCTCCAGAACCATTGAATCCGTTAACGTGGTTATCTCCACTTACGCTGACAAGGAAGTTGGTGATGCTCAAGTCTACCCAGAAAAGGGTACCGTTGCTTTCGGTTCCGGTTTGCACGGTTGGGGTTTCACCATCAGACAATTTGCCAACAGATACTCCAAGAAGTTCGGTGTTGACAGAGTTAAGATGATGGAAAGATTGTGGGGTGACTCTTACTTCAACCCAAAGACCAAGAAGTGGACTAACAAGGACAAGGACGCTGATGGAAAGACTTTGGAAAGAGCTTTCAACATGTTCGTCTTGGACCCAATCTTCAGATTGTTCTCTTCTATCATGAACTTCAAGAAGGAAGAAATCCCAACCTTGTTGGAAAAGTTGGAAATCAGCTTGAAGGCTGAAGAAAGAGAATTGGAAGGTAAGGCCTTATTGAAGGTTGTTATGAGAAAGTTCTTGCCAGCTGCCGATGCTTTGTTGGAAATGATTGTCTTGCACTTGCCATCTCCAGTCACTGCTCAAGCTTACAGAGTTGACACCTTGTACGAAGGTCCTTTGGATGATCCATTTGCCACTGCCATCAGAAACTGTGACCCTAAGGCTGATTTGATGTTGTACATCTCCAAGATGGTCCCAACCTCTGATAAGGGTAGATTCTACGCTTTCGGTCGTGTTTTCGCTGGTACCGTCAAGTCTGGTCAAAAGGTCAGAATTCAAGGTCCAAACTACCAAGTCGGTAAGAAGGAAGATTTGTTCGTCAAGTCTATCCAAAGAACCGTTTTGATGATGGGAAGATTCGTCGAAGCTATCGATGACTGTCCAGCCGGTAACATTGTTGGTTTGGTTGGTGTCGATCAATTCTTGTTGAAGTCTGGTACTATTACCACCAACGAATCTGCTCACAACATGAAGGTTATGAAGTTCTCTGTCTCCCCAGTTGTGCAAGTTGCTGTTGAAGTCAAGAACGCCAACGATTTGCCAAAATTGGTTGAAGGTTTGAAGAGATTGTCCAAGTCCGATCCATGTGTCTTGTGTACCATGTCTGAATCCGGTGAACACTTGGTTGCTGGTACCGGTGAATTGCACTTGGAAATTTGTTTGCAAGATTTGCAAAACGATCACGCTGGTGTTCCATTGAGAATTTCTCCTCCAGTTGTTGCCTACAGAGAAACTGTTGAAGCTGAATCTTCTATGGTTGCTTTATCCAAGTCTCCAAACAAGCATAACAGAATCTACGTTAAGGCCCAACCAATGTCTGAAGAAGTTTCCTTGGACATTGAAAACGGTGTCATTAACCCAAGAGATGATTTCAAGGCTAGAGCCAGAATCTTGGCTGACAATCACGACTGGGATGTCACTGATGCCAGAAAGATCTGGTGTTTCGGTCCAGATGGTAACGGTCCTAATTTGGTTGTTGATCAAACCAAGGCCGTTCAATACTTGAACGAAATCAAGGATTCCGTTGTTGCTGCTTTCCAATGGGCTACCAAGGAAGGTCCAGTTTTGGGTGAAACCGTCAGATCCGTTAGAGTTAACATCTTGGATGTTACCTTGCACGCTGATGCTATCCACAGAGGTGGTGGTCAAATCATCCCAACCATGAGAAGAGCCACTTACGCTTCCATGTTGTTGGCTGAACCAGCCATCCAAGAACCAGTTTTCTTGGTTGAAATCCAATGTCCTGAAAACGCCATTGGTGGTATCTACTCTGTTTTGAACAAGAAGAGAGGTCAAGTTATCTCTGAAGAACAAAGACCAGGTACTCCATTGTTTACTGTTAAGGCTTACTTGCCAGTTAACGAATCCTTTGGTTTCTCCACCGACTTGAGACAAGCTACTGGTGGTCAAGCTTTCCCACAATTGATCTTCGATCACTGGGCCGTTTTGGGTGGTGATGTCACCGACCCTAACTCCAAGCCAGGTGCCATTGTCAAGGCTAAGAGAGAAAGACAAGGTTTGAAGCCTGAAGTTCCAGGTTACGAAGAATACTATGATAAATTGTAAGCTCTTTAGTGGGCGTGAAAATTATGGGATTCTAGATTCTGTTTATAGTATAGTCATTGTTAATCCTGCTCTCCAAATATAAGCAATTATATATAATAATCAAAATGTAGGCGTTAAAAAAATATTTAATAAAATAAGACGTTGTAAGTTGATGGGATTGGTTTTTCACCAATAAAAAAGAACAAAAGATGTATAAGTAAATAGGATTGGTTTACATTCAGGATGGTGATGGAAGGAGGACTAGGTGGATCATGTGACAGGCATTTGGATAAAGTAGGCGAACCCAATCTACAAAAATTGTAGGTGTTGAAGAATATTAATAAAAGAAAATGTACAAGTTGATAGATTTGATTTTCACCCATATAGGAAAAAGGAATGGAGCTTATATGGTGGCCATCGGGTAAAAATTAGTGGATAGAAGGAAGATAGGAGGGTGTGTCAAAGCTTAATTAGGTTACGTTTAATAAGATTTATTTTCTAATTACTGATAATTTTGTAATTTTTACTTTTTTCCTTTGATTTTTTCAAATAGTAATTTTAATATTTTATTTCATTTGCAAATGTTCAGGGTCCAGCGAGCCAGATTCTGATTGGACTATCGCAGGCGGTGGCACGATAAAGTACATGTGGTACTAGGAGGTTCAATGGCTGGGAGGATGTGAAGGAGGAGGAATCGGTGGAAGAACCGATTTGGCACCGAGCTGTCAGAGGTACATGTGCATAATCAGATTGAGAGAAAAGTTCGGTGGTTACCGTTTTGGGGTTTAATGATGACCGAGATGGAGTAAATGGGATTGGGGGGATATATGGGGAAATGGGCTTGTGGTCAGCTACCAATCACGCCCGGGCCCGGGGATCGGTGGGCAGTGGTGTAGGATTTTTTATTTTTGTGGGTAGCACTGGTAATTGCTGGGGCAGTAGGTAGATCAGTAGTGAGCAGAGCGGTGATTGTTTCTGGGGAACAGTAAGGCGAGACAAAAAGAACTCAGTAGTCCCAGCACCAAAGTAGTTTCAGGTAGTTTCGGGTATTTTCAGCCAGTCCCAGCCGTACCCTTTGCTTTGGTCGTATACACTATAGTATACACTATACAACAAGGGGGCCCATTTCCTATTTCACCTCGGGAGGTCTCGGAAGGGTGCAATGACGTAGACCCAAAGAACACCTCCTTCGTGGTAAATTACTGGGGACGGAACGGCTGGAAAAACGTACAGGTACGCCTCACATCTAGTAATACCACAACCGGTAGGGGGAGAATCGAGCTCGAGACCCCAAAGGTTGGTCATCCAACCACCCAGAGCACTAAGGGCGAATTGGGAGCTAATACCGAGTCGGGGTCGCGAGCTCGCGACTTAATACCGCACATGTCACTTTGACACTACTACGAAACCACTACGAAACTACCACCAACACCACCACCAACACCACCACCACCAACAAAACATTATTGTTCCACTAGGTACCGGCTGGGCCCATGTTGGATAATTATTCCCAATTAGTGGCTTAATTACTTACCTAAATAGTGTCGCCGCACCGTTCCAGCTCGTTGCTGTGTAAAAGCTTTTGGTGCGGTGCCCCAGCCGCTTGCTATCCAGAAACCGGGACAATCGGCTGCGATTATTCAGCATCGGCCATAGTTTGCAAAAGTGACTAATTGGGTTGACACCTTATATAACCCTAGTTGTACTACTTAATTAACTAGACAACTATATACACACACACACACACACATATTTATTAATATATATATAAAGTCATACAACACTATAGCAGCCGTGGACCCTTGCAAAAGTCGCTCTTCTGTCGTTTCACTGCAGTTCTTAACCCCTGCTTGCTGTGTCGTTCCCGAAACTCGTTTGATAAATTAATTTGCCCGTTTTGCATTTCCTCTACTGCCAAGTGCATCGGGTCGCTGATACATATATATTTTTTTGCAGTGGTATATATTTGGCCAATTTCCTTCCCTTTGGTTCCGGTCTATAACTAGTGGTTTGCACCTCATCACCTGGCGCTGCAAGTCCTCGATCTCGCTCTCCTTCTGCCTACCCAATCCCTACTTGTTCCCTGCTTGTTCCCTACTTGTTCCCTACCTGATCGCTACCTGATCGCTACCTGATCCCTGGACCCTGGATTATCCTGTCACCTTCCCTTTTTGGCTACCACCCTTTTTCGTCCTATTCATCCCCCTGCCACAATGAGCCTTTCCAAACAACAGGTCTTGGACTATCTCCTTGAGAACATCTCATCGCCTTCGCCCTCGGTCTGTGCCTCCTCCCTCATATCCATCTCCACTTCCGCCGTCTACATATGGAGATACAACACCTGCTCCCACCTCAAGACCGTCGACCTCAAGTTCATACTGGGCATTCTCTTAGCACTCAACGCATGGAACCTTATTCTTGGGTTCGGGGCGTCCCGGATCTTCGACCTCCGCCCCATTCTCCGCTACTTGGACGTCAATCATACCTACTCTCTCATGAACGAGGGTTCCTCTGGCCTCAATGACTTGTACGTTGCCAAAGACCTCATCTTCATCTTGATCATCGTGGCGTCGACCGTCCTGGTTCATGTGCTAGCCATCGCTGGAATGCGCTGCATTGAATACATAGCTTTCATCTCCGCTGACTCCAAGGCTCACCCTCCCAAGAAACACAAGAAAACTGTCAGTTTCGATGAAAACCTCGTCACCTTCAATTATAAGGAAGAAATGATCCTCGACTCCTCGGTCCCTCTTCCCTCCACCTCCAGATTATCCTTCAATTCTCCCTTGGTGGACTATTTGACCGGTAAGGGCTTCAGAAAATACGCCCTACTCTTGGTGATTAATTTCATCTTATCACTCCTCTTCCTTCCCGAAACGTTCCAGCTTAATTCTGCCGCTGTGTTTCTCGATTTGGAACCTGATTCCCAACTCAAGTCCGACCATATCATCTTTACCCTTTTAATAACCTTTGTCATGGATACTTTCGCCAGATTGTTCAGAATGATGAATGAATCGGCAAATTATCACAACTCCAAGGTTTTCCCCAAGGCCGTGTGTTTGGTCTGCAGATTCATATGGTTCTACATCTGCCTCATGGTGGTGTTTTCCCTTGTGGTCATGGTGTTCTCGTCCGATGTGTTTATCAATCTGGTTCATATGATCATCAATGATCTTTCTTTCCTTGTGACTCCCAATTCCAAGGAACCTGCCCCAAATCTCCCCGTCCAATTCGTCACTTCCATTGTTATCAATTACCTTTCTCATTCGAGCTTGGGCACTTCTGAATCGACTCTTTCTGCGTGTGCCGAAGCATCGTGTGTGCAAAATAATTTGATGAGCTCGTTCGTGGCGTCTTTTAATAGCTTGGAAGTGACAGTCATCAACTGCTGGATCTTGTTGAATATGCTCTGCTTCAGTTTGCTTCCTGCATTAATTTGGGTGATGATCGATTTGAGACTAAGCTACTTGGACCGTAAGGCTCTGAAAGTGTGATGTTGTGTCGTTGATTGAGTTGGTTAAAAAAAAACATGGATTCACTTGCTAAAGTGTCCTTTAATGATGCTATTTATTCCTAATACACTCTATAATTATACCTAATGACTAAATGATGAAAAAATACGCCCCCAATGGGTATTGTAGAAAACCAATGGATATTGCCCGCTATGAGCCCTGGCCCGAGAGATCACGTGTCTTGGGACCCTGATTTGGTTATCTAAAGGTCTAGGCTTAGAGAGTTCCGTTTTGTCTGTACCTGTATTGGTGGTAGCCCTGGTGACAGTTCTGGTGGGCCACTTAAACTGCAAAAAGTGGCTCTGGTTTTAGTCGTGTCTGTGTGGCTGCAATTGGTAATATTGTAGATCCAAAATCACTACCGCAAAAAAACTAGGCCAACTGAAGCCAGAGAATAAGCACCATCAAATCCAGTTACCGAGGCTCTCTGGCACCATCTACGTTATCCTTTGTGTATCTCTAGTTTGGTCATCTGCTATCTATCGTACGTTATAGTGAACTATCCATGGAACGTGTTTCCGTTTTGGGTAGGCTTATGCGGCCGTTCCGATAGTCCTAATTTGGCAGATAAGACCCATAGCTGCAAACTATAAAGTGTCCCCTCTCTGCCCCAATATTCCTCCACCAATTACCTACTCTTTTAACCATGGATAGACTACTGCAATTGGCTATACACGCGACCTCCAGCGCCCTGGCTCCCGCTCCTCCTGCCCATCCTTTGGATCCGCTTTCGCCGCTAGAGATCCAAGCGGTTTCCACTATTGTCAAGAATCATTTTGGCAAAGCTAAAATCATGTTCAACACCATCACCTTGAAGGAGCCGATCAAAAGAGCATACTACGAGTGGAAGGAAAAGAACGGGCCTAGCCCACCGCGGTTGGCTTATTATGTGGTGATTGAAGACGGCAAATCTGCGGTTCATGAAGGTGTGGTTGATGTTGGTGCCTTGACCTTGGTTGAATCCAAATCTACTGAGGGCGTCCAGCCCATCTTGACCCCTAGTGATTTGCAGGCAACGGAAGAGATTGTCAGAAGCGACCCTGAGGTCATCAGACAGTGCGAGATCAGTGGGGTTCCAGCCTCCGAAATGGCCAATATCTACTGTGATGCTTGGACTATTGGATACGATGAAAGATGGGGTGCTTCCAGAAGATTGCAGCAGGCATTAATGTACTGGAGATCTGACGAAGACGATTCCCACTACTCCCATCCTCTTGATTTCTGTCCTATTGTGGATATGAATTTGGGAAAGGTCATTTTCATTGATATTCCTACTCGGAGGAGAAAAGTGTCCAAGAACAAGCACTCAAGCTTCCATCCTCAACATATCAAGGAGAAGTTTGGGACCAAGGAAAACCCAACTGGGTTTAGAAATGATGAAGCGGTGATTAATATTACCCAGCCAAATGGTGTTTCGTTCAAAATGGATGGTAATGTGATGAACTGGTCCAATTTCAAGTTCCACATCGGTTTCAACTACAGAGAGGGTATTGTCTTAAGTGACTTCACCTATAATGACCATGGAAATGTACGGCCTTTATTCCATAGAATTTCTCTTGCTGAAATGATTGTTCCCTACGGTTCCCCCGACTTTCCTCATCAAAGAAAGCATGCTTTGGATATTGGTGAATATGGTGCTGGTAACTGTACCAATCCTTTAGCTTTAGGATGTGATTGCAAAGGTGTGATCCATTATTTGGATGCTCACTTCACCAATAAGGAAGGTGAACCTACCACGGTGAAAAATGCTGTTTGTATTCATGAAGAAGATGATGGTATCTTGTTCAAACATTCGGATTTTAGAGATGATTTTCAAACTACGGTGGTCACAAGAGGTAAGAAATTGATTATTTCTCAAATCTTCACTGCTGCCAATTATGAATACTGTTTATATTGGATTTTAAGACAAGATGGTACTATTAAATTGGAGATTAGGTTGACTGGAATTTTGAATACCTATATTTGTGATAAAGATGAGGAGACTGGTCCTTGGGGAACTCAAGTCTATCCACAAGTTAATGCACATAATCACCAGCATTTGTTCTCCTTGAGAATCCATCCCAGAATTGATGGTGATCGCAATTCAGCTGCAACCAGTGATGCTAAATGCTCACCTCATCCATTTGGATCCAAAGAGAATATTTATGGTAACGCCTTTTACTGTGAAAAGACAAGTTTCAAGACAGTTCAAGACTCTTTGACTAATTTTGAATCTTCTACCGCAAGAACTTGGGATATGTTCAATCCCAACTCTCTCAACCCATACTCAGGAAAACCAGCTTCGTACAAATTGGTGTCTACATACTGCTCTCCAGTTTTGGCACAAGAGGGTTCTTTGGTGCGTAAGCGGGCACCATGGGCAGTTTATTCTACAGAAGTCATTCCTTATGCAGACGAGAGTGGTGGGTATGGTAGATTATATCCTTCGGGAGATCATGTTGCACAATGGAGTGGTGATGGGTTAAGAGGAATGAGAGATTGGATCGGCAATGGGACCGACAGCATCGAAAATACCGACATTGTTTTCTTCCATACATTTGGAATCACTCACTTTCCTGCTCCTGAAGATTTCCCGGTTATGCCTACTGAAATATTTGATCTTATGTTAAGACCAAGAAATTTCTTTAAGGAAAATCCTGTTCTTGACGTGAAGCCATCATATGCACGGACCACCACTGAGGTAAAGTCTGGAGGCGCTGGTCTCGACACATGTACATTGAATGTCGACAGTACTTCGAAATTGGCATTTAACCAGACCAGTTCGTGCTGTAAGAAGTAGGTTAAAAACGAATGTAGCAAGCTCCGGTATCCAAGTTTAGTTCATCTGAATAAATTAATAAGGCAGTAAGATTAAACTGTAATTGTATTTCAATAATCGTCCTTTACTTTAAGTCTAGAGAAACATTACTACGTTTGCTGATTGAATTCAACCAACGATTTGATTAAATTTAATGAGTGCCAAAAATACTAGTCTTTATCTTAGATGATATGCTGGATTTCTTGAGTGCTTTGGCCAGTTCTTGCTTCATTTTACACAGATAGAAGACGATTGGCTATAGTACGTAAATGAATCATAATACGTTGAAACTGATTGACTCAAAAAACTGGTGGATAAATCATGGTTTTCATTTAATAAATAACGCAACAATGTTACAAGCGGTATCAGTAGATGATATAAATACTAATATTAAATAATGTACTTATTTTGTAGTAAGACTATAATCACCAATGCAATTAAAAGGTTTCTGCATGTCGAATTAAAATAGCACAATTATCAGGCTATCAGATACAAGCCAGTCATTTGATTGAATCAATGGAGCTGCAGCGCAGGTATTGATTTCGATGATACTTAACACCTTCTAGGCTTAGGGTTTACAAATTTGTCCGAGTAATTGTTTTTGACTAATTAGATTAGACCTAATCCGCTTCTCACCGTAGAAACCTCACATTGTTTCCTTGAGCTCTAGTATCTAAAATTTCCACCCAATTAACTACCATTTATAGTCTGGAATTAGAGACACTTGTAGCTACATATTCCAAAGGATAACTCGTACTATTTCCATTGCTTGGTAGGCATATGGGTCTTTTCTTGGTTAAGATTTGCAGAAAAGTTTATACTATGTACTGAAAAATATTGACAGGATATAATTCCAAATAATATTCGAAGAAGAATATTTACTAGACGAATTTGATTCTTTCTATAGCAATACAAGTCGATTACTCATCCGTATTGGGAGTGACGTGCTGCACCATTGACATATATTTGCATCCAAACTGTCAACTGGGCATCGCAACGGTTTGGGTACTGCACTAAGCCATCAAAACCATCTATCATCCGTACACCACTAACTAAGCATCAACACCATGAAGTATATCATTGAGCATATGGAAGAAGGATTCTCCGAATGGGTGACCCTCGAGTATTCCCAAATTATCAGGGATGTTGGTAAAGAAAACCTTGTGTTGACGTCATTGCCAGCCAACACTACTGAAAAAGATATTCCTAAGGTCCTTTTGGACTTGGGACTTCAATGGACCACCCAAGAATGTGTGGATATCGATGGTGGTATTGACCGGACCCGTGTGTGTCTCTTGGATCCTGCTGCAGA
This sequence comes from Suhomyces bribrorum, assembly GCA_030561385.1. NCBI lineage: Eukaryota > Fungi > Ascomycota > Pichiomycetes > Serinales > Debaryomycetaceae > Suhomyces > Suhomyces bribrorum. The sequence goes on along the minus strand of JAKTXG010000026.1, from coordinate 137,240 downwards.
AACCGACTTGGTCCCAGAAGACGGAGCTTCATACGACTACTTTGTGTTTGGAGGTATTTTGGGATCTCATCCCAGAATCGACAGAACCGGTCTTTTGAGAGACAAGTATGGTTTTGCGGGTAGAAGATTGGGGGCATTGCAGATGACCACCGATACTGCCATCAGAACTACCCAGACCATCGTAGAAGCCAAGCGCAAGTTCGAAGACATCGAGTTTTTGGACTACCCTGAGATTAGGTATAACAAGTACGAATCGACCGAAATGCCATTTCGGTACATTGTTAAGAATGGCGAGCCCATTTTGCCCGAGGGGATGTTGGAGTTGATTAGAAAGGACGGAGAGAAGAGTATTGACGATTTGTTGTAGACTGTGACAATTGGCCATGGGGCCCAGTTTGTAGGTGACTTAATAGCTTTAATACACCATATTATATCATGCAACCATATCATATATACAGCGGCTGTGTTTGTTTTATTGTTCATAATTCGTTTATATATACGCTATGATGGAAGTCTAATTGTTGACCACTGTCTTCACCTGAGGATCTCTCTTTGGAGACAAAACTTCCTTCAAGATAAATCCAGAGGTGTTGACGTCTTCAAAGTAGGAAACATGGGCACTGATGGCCGATAATAACGAGATATCAAATACTCCTTGTGGCAAACAATAATCAATTCTGCCTGTTTCATTCAATGTCTTGAGAAGCTCGAGGTCCTCTCCCTTGAGTTCCGATTTGCCCTTTTTAGACTCCTTGGTGGGCTCCACCTTAGCAGGAGATGTAAGTGTGGTCAAGATGTCTCCAAGGGCATTTTCCTTATTGATTCTCTCTTCGTCCGACCCTGTTGGCGACTTATCTTTCTTCTGTCTGCTGGTGAACCAGCTGGAGGCCTTGGAGAGCTTTTCTGTAATTTCATCGCCTATACTGGCCCACTCTTCAAATTGGGTGTTGATTCCCTTAATTGCAAATGGAATGGTATCGGGCTTGAAACGAGAAAAATCTGGGTCAATCAATGGCTCTATTCTGTAACCAACAGGGTCACAAGGATGGAATATATTGTAGAGGTTTTGGCATTTGGGAGAAGCAATGGTATCCTTTGGTGCCTTCTCGGAATCTTCATCTTCTGGAGTTTTGTCATGGGAAACCACTTCCTTTTCATTGGAGGCTTTGTAAGACTGGATGGACGTCTGTTCCAACAATTTGAACATCCCAATGGGAGAACCGACACAGAACAAGTTTTCTACGTCAAACTCCAATAAATTCTTTACATTTTCTTCACCATGGCTGGTTTCGGTTTGATTGGCAAGAATATCAAATGAAATGGCCGACCCAAGAGAATGGCCCATGATATGGACTTTCCCACTGAAATCAGGGTTTTTCTCTCTGTAGAGCTTGTAAACTCGATTCAACTCGTCAGTCACCACCCGGAAGAGTTGGTTGATATACTTGGGCTCATAATAAAGAAGAATATCCAATACCACATCACCCACTAAATTCCTTAAAGGTTTGATTCCATCTACTGTGAGTTGGCTCAATGTGGGTAACCTTTTGTTGTCCTTAAAAGTTCTTTGGGGGTGGAAATCGATCTTGTGCCTCCATGAAATGGGGAGCACTTGGACACGGTTGGAGGAAGGATCGTCTTCGCCCACCAATTTCTGGATCTCTTTATTATTTTCAAACACAGTTTTCATGGTTTTTCTCATGACATTGATACTATGAGTGAAATTAATCGACTCGTACTTGTGGCCCAAAATCTGTCCTATTCCATGGATGCAAAGAATAAGATGGTCCACCTTACGATCCTTGTCGGTGACTGAATTTGCTGGTTCCGAGGTACCCATATACTCGGCGACGTCGTTCCAAGTATCGGCAATGGAATCAGGAATTACGTTGGTGACCAGGTCCCCCGAATATCCTCTGGTAACATGCTCCACTGAGGCTAAACTCACCCTGCTGGGACCATAGCTTCTAATTACATCAAGCTGGAAGTTGGAGTCGACAGAATTGGGGAAAATAACGGCATTTTTTTCATCGAAATAAAGGACATAGTTACCATTCTGAAGATCCACCAAGTCCTCTTGGTCCAGCACATTGAACTTGATTTGTGACTCTTTTTTGGTCAATTTATTTAAAAGAGCCTCTTTTTCCTTGGACAGTTTGGACCGGGGCCTGATTTCATCATCTTGCCCGTATTCATTGTCCGTAAAATCATATGGTTTTATAGAATTGTATCCTACTTCCAATGCCTGAGATACTTTGTTAGGTAAAGGGGAACCCAGGTGATTGAACCAGGTTCCACGACGAACCTCATAGATGGGCCCATCCCAGTAGACCGGAGACAACTCAAATGCCTTGATATCCACCTGGTAGAGCTTATCTTCCTTCACAGGAACGTACCTATCATCACCTAATTCACCACCATCATTTCTGATCTTATACACTTCCTCTTTGCTTCTGCGGTATAATTGCTGAAACCGAGTCTCCAATCGGTTGGAGTCGGACTTGGAAAATGGTACAAACACCTCGGCCTCTTTGTCTTGCTTGTAATTTTGCCAGTCAGGTTTGGAAACTGGTCGATCTGTGGAGTAAAACCATTTGACATCGATGGTGGGAGGAGATTGGGAGAAGTGGCGCCCGGAACTGGAAAAACAGCGGACAGCCAAATGGACGCGGGCCGGGAACCGGAGTCGTATCAGAAGTAAAAGCATGGTTGGGTGGTAGGACTGTTTTTGGTGTTTGGGTTGTGTTTGGTTGCTAGATGTCCAGTCACGTGCGGTCTAACCTCGGTCGATATAGCTTATCGTGTTTAGGCTCAACGGTCAAGTAGGGTGAAGGAGGAGGGCAATGAGGGGGGTGAAAATACGGTGCCAAGCCGGAGTTTGGATATATTTATTGTGCTGGTTATTTTTTTTTAGCTCTTCGATGGTCTAGCCACTGATAAGAATGTATAAACGGAGAGTACTGGTGCTGGGGTGGCTGATATGCTGATGTCATTAGGATCATTCCCTAAGATCCTTGTCGTGTGTAGACAAATCGACTAGTTTGTATCCACTACAGTCAAAATCTTATGTGGTTCTAAAAAATTGGGTCTTCACCTTGGTGAAACTTCCATGCGTGATAATTGTGGCTAGTGTGCATCTACAATATCTGGGCTTGAAATTAACTAGCTATGTTGATTGCTGATTTTGCAGCCTCCTATAGTGTTGTCACCTTGAACACATCCTGTAAAACACCTGTGATTTGTATGTAGGTACATTCACTCTCTACTCCGAAAAACCTGCATGCTTCCTTGCAGCACCAACCTGTCAAACTTGCAGCAGTTTGTTTGACGTATTCATATGATCTCTGTATTGGGCCGAATTTGGTGCCTTCAATAGTTTCTTCCTCATTGACCACTATGTCAATCCTTCTTCAGGCAACTTAAACTTGCCACTGGGCCACTTCAAAACCGCTCCGTTTGAAAAATCGCTATATATACTTCCCTTCTTCACTTTCCGACCGATTCTCAAGTAAATACTGATGTCACCATTATCATCTTTAAACCCATCCTTTAATGCCTTCTGAATGGCCGGAGCTAATTCTTTGGATGCGAATAATTTCTTGAGATCCACCTGGGTAATTTTATCATCCACATACTGTTCAATATCGTTAACTAGAAGCGAGATCGAGCTGTACTTGTTGTATAACTTCTTCTGGACTGGAGTCAAGGTCTCGGTGATATTTTCCCAGGTAAGAATGCCGGTTGTAAGGTTGTAGCCAGTCATTTTAGGAGGCTTGATTTCACCAAGAGGATCGCTTCTTGCCAAGGCAATTCCGGTCTCTGCAATGGCTGCAAGGCCCCATCTAGAGGCCCCAGATAAAAAGAGACCAAGAAGGACCCCTTGGAATAGCAAAGCAGTGATTCCCCGAGTGGAGCATCCTGGCAACAAGATCAATGCAAGAATATAATGATGGATACGAAGTGTCAAACCTGGTAATGTAGAAATTACCACCAAGCCAGCAGCCATGGTCAAGTAGATGGCCAAGTATTTTCTGAACCTTCCTGATAACCAGATCTTGTATGCTTGGATGACAGCACACACCAGGATCAACGATATTATTCCCAACACCGAAATTAAAGCCCCAGGTTGCAGAGTCAAATCAGCAATTGTGAGTCTATCTACGGGAAGACGGTCGAATGTGACATTGTTAAGCACACCCAACCAGAACATGGGGTACCAGAACACCACTCGGCTAAGAGGAGACCGTTTGATGTTGGGGTCCGGGGGATCCAGCAACGTTCTTTTGGAAGCACTTGTCCACATGACGTAAAGAATAAAACAGCTTGGAAGAAATCTCTCTAAACCAATAGAGATAAGGCCAGCAAAATCGTCGGGATTCAGCGACAGCACAGTTTTGGGAGGGTCTGTTGCTAGACAAATGGTCCAAAACCCCACAATGTTGATTGTCCAGAAAACCACGGCTCCACTAGCAAGAAACACGATTGGAAGCCCGAGGAAAATATTCATTACAAGCACCAAGAGACGAGGATCATAGCACTGAGAAAACTTGCTATCGAGAGGGCTAAAGGTAAAACTGGAGGGGAAAAACGAAAGAAACGAGATAGAATCCATGCCGTACTTTCCCTTTGCCAGGGGAAAGCCCGAGCGGTCACCAGTGAATGAAACTCGGGCACAACCTCCAAAAAAGGGCGATACAAGGCCCGAATGGACGGCTGCTCCACAAGTGTAAGAATCAGCGCGAAAAGGGTCAATTTCGTGTTGGCCCTTTTGCTTGCCACCGCCCACAATATACAGCCTATACTTGATTCTCTGGTCACCTATGGGAGCCAAAGAGTAGGTCCAACTGCTTCTATCGCACAAAGCAGGGCACCGGATGACCACATCTTCGTCTGGAGGCTGACACAACTTTCCGTGGAGTCCACAGGCGCCATTTTTTCCTCGCCAGTCAAGCTGGCCCTGGCAAGACAACGAAATGGCTTCGATCGAGCCATCTGTGGGAGGTACTGTGAAATAGGGAACGATAATTGACAAGCAGAGCCCTAGCCAGAGGGTCAAATAGCACACCAAAAGCGCAACCCGGTACCTCTTGGCAACCCGGTGCTTGAAGTTGTCGGGAAAGGCTTCGACTCGTGGTAAAAGGGTGAAGGGACTGGGAGGGTCATCTCGAGGCTCCTCAGGTCCGTCCCAGATCTTATGATAAATCCGTGCAAACGACGATTGTACTGGTAGTTGGAGGGGTGGTTCTTCCGTTGGGCCGTCCATTGGTTGAAGCTCGATGTTGTCTGGATAGTTATGGTCGGAATTCTTGTCTATATGGGTTTCGAATAGGCTATGATCTATAGTGGGGGTCGGCGTATTGGGTTCACTATACTCGGAAAGACCCAGATACGGAGGATCGGAGCGGCCGGTCATACGCCTTTGTTAAAAAATATCGATCTCTCCGTAGCTAACGAACGAGGGGGGGGGTAAAACTGGTGATCAATCACTTGGGGTTATTACTATAGATGCAACTTCTTCCACGTGACCTATAGTCACGTGATAGGTGATCGGCCTAAAAATATACCCCGATCTCCAGTTGACCCCAAGGGGTGGGTTGCAGAGCAGTGGCGAGGTGCTTGGCGGGAGTGTATGGTTATTTTTGGGTGCCTCTTGGATTTGGCTATTTTTGGAAATTCTGCAAAGCGTTTGTGGCATATAACGAGCCAATAATCTCACTATATCGTTGGAAATGCATTACTCAATAAATTGTAATAAAATTCAGAACCACCAGTTTTGGCCCAATTTGCATACAGCAACTGTCTGGAAATGGTCGAGGATGTCGAACTGGGTGAGCTTTAACCGAATTTTCTAATTCTCTTCCCAAAAGATTAGTTATGGTTCTTTACTATTTATCTATCTTTACTAGTAATCTAAGGTTTACATTGACCAAAGCCAGTGGTCCAAAATGCTAATTATACTCTAACATTTATTACCCAAAAACAAACTATATTACACCCATGTATGTTTAACCAGAACACATGGTACAAGATTCAGGATTGTCAATAGCACATGCAACAACCTTAGCACTGTAGATATCTTGTTCGAGTTGATCAAGGTCGATTTCTTCAGCGGCCTTGTCTTCAATCTTCAAGTCAGCAACCGAGTTTTCCAAAGAGGTTGGCTCAGTCGATTCTGAACGTGTAGAGTTGAAGGTAGATTCGACATCGCTATTGTTAACACCTCTAGCAACATATTTTCTTTGGTTCAATTTGTCAAGACTAGCAACAACATTACCAGCACTGGAAGCAGCGCTTTGATCCACGGTAAATTGAATAGCAGCAGCAGCAGCTTGGGTTCTCAAGTAGTACATACCGGTCTTCAATCCCTTCTTCCATCCGTAGAAGTGCATGGAAGTCAACTTACCCATTGTTGGGTCCTTGATGTGAATGTTCAATGATTGAGATTGATCAATGAATGCAGCTCTATCGGCAGCCATATCAATGATATGCTTTTGGGAGATTTCCCAAACAGTCTTGTATAAAGCCTTGATTTCATCTGGGATATTGGCCAATCCTTGAACAGATCCGTTGTTGGCAATAATGTTGTTCTTCATGGAATCGTTCCAGATACCCAAATCGACTAAATCACGTAATAAGTAAGGGTTAACGATTTGGAATTCACCGGCCAACACTCTTCTAGAGTAGATATTGGAGGTATATGGTTCGAAACATTCGTTGTTACCCAAGATTTGAGAGGTGGAAGCAGTTGGCATAGGAGCAACCAATAAAGAGTTTCTAAGACCATGTTTGGCGACCTTTTGTTTCAAAGTATCCCAATCCCATAATTCAGTAGGCTTTCTGTCCCATAAATCGTATTGTAATAAACCCTTGGAAGCAGGAGAGCCTTCATAAGTCTGGTAAGGACCTTCGATTGCAGCTAATTCAACCGAAGCTTCAACAGCAGCGTGGTAGATGGTTTCGAAAATTTGGATATTCAATTCTCTAGCTTCTTGAGAGTCAAATGGTAATCTTAAACCCATGAAAGCATCAGATAAACCTTGAACACCTAAAGCAATAGGTCTATTTCTCATATTAGAGTTCTTGGCTTCTGGAACTGGGTAGTAGTTACGGTCAATGATTCTGTTCAAGTTACGAGTGATCACCTTGGTGACTTCGTGTAACTTTTCAAAGTTATACCAAACAGAAGAGTTATCCTTTTCAACGAAAGAAGGAAGAGCAATGGAAGCCAAGTTACAGACAGCAACTTCATCTGGGGAGGAGTATTCCACAATTTCGGTACACAAGTTAGAAGACTTGATTATACCCAAATTCTTTTGGTTAGACTTCTTGTTACAAGCATCTTTATATAACATGAAAGGAGTACCGGTTTCGGTTTGGGCCTCTAAGATGGCATACCAAAGCTTTTGAGCCTTGACAGTCTTTCTACCACGTCCTTCACGTTCGTATCTTTCGTATAAGGCTTCGAATTCGTCACCATAGCAATCAGGCAAGCCAGGAGCTTCATTTGGAGAAAACAAAGTCCATTCACCATTTTGTTCGACTCTCTTCATGAACAAATCTGGGATCCATAAGGCAGGGAATAAATCTCTGGCTCTGATTTCTTCTTTACCGTGATTCTTTCTGATATCGATGAAATCGAAGATGTCTGCATGCCATGGTTCTAAGTATAAAGCAAAGGCACCAGGTCTCTTGTTACCACCTTGGTCAACATAACGAGCAGTGTTGTTGAAGACACGGACCATAGGGATAATACCGTTGGAAGTACCGTTGGTACCGGCGATATAAGCTCCAGTAGAACGGATATTATGGATATGTAACCCAATACCACCGGCACTCTTGGAAATTAAAGCACAAGTCTTCAAGGTATCGTAAATACCATCGATGGAGTCGTCCTTCATGGCCACCAAGAAACACGAGGACATCTGGGGCAAAGGAGTACCGGCATTAAACAAGGTTGGCGAACCATGGGTGAAATATCTTTGAGACATCATGTTATAAGTTTCAATGACTCTTTCGATATCGTCACCATGGATACCAATGGCCACTCTCATGATCAAATGTTGGGGTCTTTCGGCCACCTTGCCGTTGATTCTTAACAAGTAGGATCTTTCCAAGGTCTTGAACCCAAAATAGTTATATTGGAAATCACGATCAAACACAATGGCCGAGTTCAACTCATCACTGTGCTTGACAATGATATCGTAAGTCTCCTTGGAGATCATGGGAGAGTGCAACCCGGTCTTGGGGTTGACGTACTCGTAAAGTTGCTTGGAAAGTTCCGAGTAAACCTTGGTGGTTTGTTTGTGTAAATTGGAAACCGCAATTCTAGCAGCCAAAATAGCATAGTCTGGATGAATCGTGGTCATATAGGCAGCGGTCTCGGCAGCCAAGTTGTCCAACTCGATCGTGGTGACGCCTTGGTACACCCCTGAGATGGTTCTTTGGGTGATGGACACGGCGTCAACGTGATTGGAATCTAATCCATAACATAATCTTTGAACTCTAGCGGTGATCTTATCAAACCGCACTGGCTCCTGACGGCCATCTCTTTTTAAAACGTACATGATTATAAGGAAAAAAAGTGTACGAAGAGGTATAAAAAAAAGCAGGGGAAACGTTCCTTATATAGTAGAGACGCGTTAAGGGAGGGGCGATGAGAAATTGCCAGTGGGGATACACGTTCGATGCAAGAAAAAAAGCGCGTCCTTGCCCGATACGGTAAACGGTAAACAGGATCTTGTGCTGGTAATAAGGGTGTAGTCCAGATTATGCAGGTCTATTTCACTGCCGTGACACGCGTCTTACTAATCAGCTTCTTTAGATCCACCAGGCGATATGGCGGTTTTAGGTGGAAACGAAGAATTAAAACAGGACCGAAAGGGCTTTCAAGACTAGCTCCACAGTATTTGCATCTGGGCACCGCTTTTCCCGGTGAGAAACAGCCCACTGAACCCCAGATCACCCTTGGAACCCAACACTGTGTCACGTGACCACGCCTCACACGCGTTCCTTTCTGGCAGGTATCAACCCCGATACGGCTAATGCAGTTATGTGGAAACATAAGAACCTGTCCAATCAAGAAGGTAGGTTGCTTGGATAGCCAGCTGGAAACCTGGAGAGAGCGAGCGCCGGATCTTGGGCGATGTGAAGAACAAGTTGTTGATGGAGCGCCCAGTTCTCGGTGCTAAGTATTGCGGCACGGGTGTTTTTCCCGACGTGTGTGTTGTTGTTTATAACGTGTATTGTTGGACGCGATAATAGACGTGAAATAGCCGAGGACGTGTTTTATTTGTCAGATTGTCAAAATATGAAATTATTGCAAAAACTTGGAATAAAGGAACACCATAAAGATGCAACTTAATATGGAGTAGCAATAAGACTTGTTCTTAGCCCGTTCTTTGAACACTTGGTGGCCGGAAACTAATGAAACCAGTTTGCTTAGTAATATATTACGTAATACACATACCCATAGTATCGGAGCGATATTAGAAAGGTGAGTTTCAGTGGTTTATGCCTGTTGAGAGAGACTATAGCTTTGTACTGAAGTTCTATAGGCTGGACAAGTTCAACGCAGCCATAAATAACCACCATAACTCCCACCTTGTGACCATCCCTCCAGGTCCCAGATTATTGTATGAAGTAATTGCATTGTTTCCAATCTTGATTGAAAATGGACTTGATGCTGGTTCAGGTGATTTCGATGGCCCACCACATATGTGACTTCAATTCGAGCTTATAGGCACTCCAAGCTGCATATTTTCTCTGGATACAATCAATTTGTAATAATAAAGACTTGGAAGTAGAGCAAAGGTAGATGGGCCCAGAAGACTGTTCAAGTCAGAAACACCGGAATTTCTTGCACCAGCTTTTTAATATTCCCCTCTACCTATAATTACCCACTTGTTAGCCCATTGTAGGCATAATTCACTCGAATGGGCACCTCGAAAGCATCCTTAAATCGGATCAGAAGGATGACCCCTCAACTGAGTGTCTAAAAGCAAGCAAATTTGGCTTCTCTAGCTACTCAAGCTTAGCTAGGTTATTTAGGTTAATGAGTTAGTAAATTAATATGTTTTAGGTTAATAGAGTATTATATTATTTCGGATTTAAGCCATTTTGCTATTTGAATATTTAGTTGTAGGAGTTCAATCAATTCATCTCTGTTATTTTCATTATATGGATCAATTGGTATTCTCGTTGTACTTGTCAATTTGATATTTGTTTATTAGTTTATTAGTTAAATGGCCTAACAGGTTAAATGTTACTGGGTTATTAGGTGATCGGGTTATTAGGTGATCGGGTTATTAGGTTAAACGGGGTTTAGGTTGATGGGTATATGTGTGATTGGGTTGATATGTTGATAGGTTGATGGGTATATGTGTGATTGGGTTGATAGGTTTATGGGTTGATGGGTCTTGTTGTTGGGTAAGTTCGCTGATAGGTGAATATGTTATATTAATCCGTTATTTTGTTATTTATACTAAGTGATTAGGACATTATGGTATCATGTCACTGATTGATCAGTTGTGGTTATTTCATTATTCTTATTACGTCTATTGTTAATTCACCATATCATGATTTCGTCATTTTGATATTGGTTATTCTCTTTATTAGCTCAGTTTGGTAGCTTATTTTGGTAAGTTTACTTCTTTTCGTTACTAACTTCATACCTACAGAAGCCATTTCTTCATTCTGGCCATGCTTTTCTTCAATATTGGCTCCTTCATCGTACAATCCTACAAATCCCTAAAAATCCGTGTTCATTGATCGATCTACTTACTTTCCTCCTTGGACAAGTCGCTAAATGTTAGTACTCAGTTGTGGTATACCACAGATAACCTAATTCCAGATCCCACCCTTGAACTGGCCAACCAATTTTGGCTGATGGTAGATGGTATTCGCAAATGGCCGTGGGCAAGTTGTGTATTTGCTGATTTTATGTGACTCGCACATTCTTCAACCCCACGATCCACTACGATTCTGTGGTTGGCCCATTAGTATGCAATACTTACTTGATGAACTTCTCCAAGTCAAAGTCGTCTTCCTTACTGGACAGAGATGCAGCAACAGGGGCAGGAGAAGCAGCAGCAGCAGCAGCAGCTGGGGCTTCGGCCTTTGATCTTGGCCAGGCAGCAACTGCGGTCACTGAAGCCAAAGTGGCGATCGAAAGCTGGCTGTTAGTAAGAGAATGGCGGGGGCGGTTTTTTGGCCAATGACTTTTGCTGCCTTTAATTGATCCATTGACATACAATGTGTGCAGGAACTTGTTTTCCAAAGATAGTATAAGCAGCACCCATGGTTGTTGGTGTAGAAAGTGGAGTGGAAGATTTACATCCGAGTCGCATAAGGTGGGCACGTGACTGGTGATATCTGTTGGGATTCACTGGTCCAACTTATGGAAGTGTTGATTGGGGGACACTACCGAGCTTGCCCACGACCGAGTGGAGTTTCCGATTTGTAGTTGGGTCGAATTGAGCTTGCTTGCTTTGCCGTAAGTCTTTTGGATCAATTTTGTGCCAGCTAGTACAGGTAATGTGTTGGAAGAGCCGTTCACGTGACTCAATACCCTATCTCTTCTCTGTCAATGTAACAAGTTATCTATCTGTACAGTAGGGTTTAGGAGCTGACTGGGGCGTGAGGAGGCGGGGCCGCGGAATTACAGGCTTCTCGCCAATAATTTTCCACCCCAAAACGATCCAAAACTTCCCATGCCTCGTCGTCGTCCTTAGACCTCATGATGCTCCATTTCTTGAATGTCAAGTCTTTGATTTGCCCCTCCCAGATGACGTCACATTTGTTTCCTTGCAAGTCTTCGACTTTAGCATCGGGATCATCCTTGGGAGCCACGTTTTCCTGCCAGTGGATCCGATTCATCATCAATTTTCTGTAGAATTTAATCGATTTTTGGCCTCCTTCCACCACCACAAGATTGAATTTGGGATTGAGTAAACATATCCCCACAAGTTCTAGTTGCTTGGCATTGATATCTAATTTGTAGAAATGGGACGGGTTCGAAAGCTTGCCGATACGGTAGACGGTGGTAAAATATCCCTTCTGAAGGTCACGCTGGTGCTGAAGATGGATCTTTTCATGCTTTTCTTGGGGCGACAATTTGCGGTCTTCGTTATCCTGAAGATGCTTTTGGAGCCTAAGTTCTACTTCGTGCTTCACTCTTTTTTCGACCGCAGTGGGGTCTTTGATGGCTTCATTGGTGAGCACATTCATGAGGTTGGAAAGCTTGACCTTGGGGGGAGGCGGTGGATCCAACCCCAACTTAATACGGTCTTGTTTGTCCTTTAGTCTTTGTTGGCGGTCGTTTTTACGGATTCTTTTTAGCTCTTTTTTTGTCAAGTAGAGTGGTGTTTCTGGTAATTTGTGTTGGGAATTGGTGGGGTCGATCAATACTGGGTGTTGTATATAAATCGATACAGGGGCATCTTCACTGTCTAGGATGATTCTGGAGTCATCATCGATACCACTGTAATTGCGGTCCTTGAGGTACGGCTTGTCCCACCATTCGACCGGCGGGGCCGCCGTCGGCACCCACAAGTGTTCTCCCAAGGCTTCGACCGGGGCAAGTCCTTGAGATACCTTTTGTAGATGTTGTTGGCGAGCATTTTCCTGGTCCTGCTGTTTTTTACGGATTTGGTCGGCTTCTTCGATATATTTGCCGTGTGAGTTGAACTGGAGCTGCCGCGTCTTGCGCTTGGTGCTGGAGGTGTCAAGGTATGGGTTTATTGAGAGCGGGTCAAACCCTTTCCGGACATTTTGCTTGAGCGGATTGTGGTTTTTGGGAAGGGGGGCAACAATTCCCCGTAAAAGAGGATGGATATCGACGTTAAGGCCCGTCTTATCGCCCAGGGACTCCTTGGGACGTTTGGCTGGCGCCTGGTGGGAGTCTTCGGGGCGGTGATGGCGTTTCATGGGTGTTTCTAGGGCCAAATTGGGGGGTTTTGGGGCGGGAAAAAGCACAGACGGGGTCGCAGAGGTGCCGCGGTGCTGGTGGTGGTGTTGAATTTGCAATACGACCGAGTTTTCGCCGAGTTTTTGGCTGTTTTTGGGTGTTTTTGGATTCGGTCTCAGCACTGTTTGACTACACCAGGGGTGCTTTTTGGGTGTTTTTAGGGTGCTTTTTGGGTGATTTTTGGGGATTGAAAGGGCCCGATGGGTGGCGCTAAGTATTGCAGTATGGGTGTTTCTTAGGGCTTGGCCAGGCGCTCGAAGGGGGGCTGTGGAAACGGCTTGTTGGGTTTTGGTGAAGCCTGGTTTGCAGCATCCTCATCAGGTGGAGGGAGGGACGTGCGGGCACCAGGCAACCGCATCAACTAAAGTCAGCAACCAGAAACCCTATACCTTCTTGATAACCACGACCGCTGACGGCCCCACCCATTGCCAGACGACCCCCCCCGCCAGCCTCTATTGTTGCGGGCCGAGATCTTGACAGTTCCCCCGTTTTTTTCCGCTTGAAAAAGCCCCCCGAATACACCCGATTGTTCCATCAACATGATCATAGAATCTAAAGAACATGCGTGGCGAATGTACTTGGCCCGGTCGGTGATGCCGCTAATCAACGAGATCATGGACACTCCGACGGCACAGTTGGCCGCCAAGCTCGGTGCCCATCTCCAATGGGAACGGCCTCGTGGCGACTTGTTGCATTGGGTGACGGTGTTGAATCGAATCGACGATATCTTTGAGGCCCAGATCAACAAGTACGGCTTGAGTGAAGAGAACCCCAAGCTCCGCCAGTTTGACCCTGAGGACCATGCGCTTGTGATTGCGTGCTTGAAATTCACCCATATGTTGCTTGAACATTGTAATGACGAGCTTCTTTATTCCAGCAGTGAACGGATCTTTGAATTGGTCAAGTGTCCCAGCCTTGATATCCGCTTGAATGTGTTGGAGGTGTTGGTGTTGATTGGCGAAAAGTATGTGCAGACGAGCCAGGCCCAGTATGCGGCTCCCAAGGCCACCAGAGCCGTGCTTTTGAAGATAGCTCGCTCGTTTCCTCCCATTGTGCCTCCAAACTACTCTCCCAAAAACCAGGACCCCGATAGAAAGGCCGTCATTGGCGAACACCACAATTACTTGGACGTTATGGCCAACAACTACCCCGAAAAATGGAAACTGATTCTGTTTTCCTACTTTAAATCCTCGGTTGGGGTCGAAGACAAAGAAAAGCAAAAGAAAAAATCAAAATCAAACCCCAAACAAAAGAAATTAGTATCGGAGGGCTTTTGCTCCTTTTCTTTATCTGAAGAATCGGTTCGCAAACTCAGTTTAGAACAAATTTATGATAAGGCCAGTGAAACAATCCCCCAATCATACTGGTTTGATTTCGGCTTGGTGGCTCCTGTGGCCAAGGCCTTCAACAATTCGTCCTACGATGCCATTGAAATAAGGCGAAAACTCTTACAGTGCAAATTTCTTGCTGTAGCCTCCATCAGTTGCTTGTGCTCCAGCCAATTCACCTCCACCAAGGTATTTGAAGCAGAGCCATATATCTTCAGCTTCTTGGTGGACCTTATTCATCCTGATAACCATGCAAAAGTGGCTCGCGAGGTATTATTTTCTGCCATTAAAGCCTTGGAGTATATTGCCCTGAAGAAAGTTTGGGGTAATGAACTTATTCGCTCCATGGGAGGAAATGTTAGTCATGGAGTTTTGTACGAGTGTTTACGCTTTATCAACAAGCAAGTTCGGGAAAATAATCCTGATTTCTACGAACAGGAATATATCCATTTTCTCAATTTGGTGGGTAGTCTTCTTTCTACCAAAAGCTCAGCTCAAAGAATGACTTCTGGAGGCTTGATTATGGAATTGTCTGCATTTTTCAATATTGAAACAAACTACAAATTAACCTGCTCCTCCGCGGTTCACCTTATTTCTACTTATTTAACAGCTGCACTCGATGGTCTTGACGAATTTATCGCCGTTGATGGTTTCAATTCGCTCATTAATACCATCAGATACGAAGTTGATCATGCCCTCAAGTTCCCCAACTCAGGAAAGGACATGAATACATCCACAAACACTCAACAATTATACTCTATTGCATTTAAACAGGCCAATTACATCCGATCCCTTTTGAAATTGACCGTAGACCTCATACAATCCGATATGGGTGACAGATTGAGAAACTTGTTTGATTCACATTTGCTTGAGAGCTTTAACAAGATCTTGACCCACCCACACGTGTTTGGGCCTTTAATTGTTTCGTCCACTATCGATTCGGTCTTTTATATCATTCATAATGAGCCCACGGCATTTTCCATCTTGAACGAGGCAAAGGTTATAGATACCATTCTCGATGGATACGAGAGCTTGCTTTTACCCAATGAAAGCTTGTTAACATCGTTGCCCGAAGTTATTGGTGCCATTTGCTTGAATAGTGAGGGATTACAAAAGGTCATCAACAAAAAAACCATTGAAATATACTTCAAATCGCTTAGCGATTTCGATCTCTGCCGGGAAATGGAATCAACAACCAATTTAGGTTGTACATTTGACGAATTGGGAAGACATTACCCTACCTTGCAGCCAATTATCTTGAGAGAGACTCGCAAATTGGTTGAAAGAGTCGCCGTTGACATCAACAAGCGACTGGAAGGCACCAAGTTCTTTCAGAGTCCCGCGGGTAGTCTATACAGATCGAGAAAAGACCAAGTTATCGACAAAGAAGATCATCAAGACAAGCTCAGGAAGTGGAGAGGATCAGAGGCTGAATTTCTCCTTGATAATATCTGCTCATTTGTGGATGGACTCTTACAAGATAGTGGACAATGGGGTGGAGAAATCATAAACGAAATTAAATATGATACCTGGTTGAAGCTCCTCACGTTCCCCAAGGTGCCAATTGATTTCAGCACCGCTCCTGTTTTGCTCACATTAACAGGAAACCTCAAGTATTTCGATGATGAAGATAGAAACTACGGGTTCCCAGAATTGGTGGATAGAATTAAGCAATACGTACAATTGCCAGAAATCCAACAGTTTGTGAAGTTCGAGAAAAACGACTATTCCTATTTCCACATGCTTGAAGACGAATCCCGGTTTGACGAAGGATCAAAGCTCATCCAGACTCTAAGTACCATAAGCACGCTTTTATTCACGTTGACACATACTTATACCAATCCATACTTGACGTTCCACGAAAGAATGATTCAATTGACCAAGGAATTTGCTGACCTGGGTTTGATTACCCATTTGGGATTGCTTTTAGGCAGATCATTGATCGAAGAAACGGTGCTTCGTTCCAATATGCCTGACTTGGTGGTGGACCAAACAGTTCCTGATTTCTTTTCGGGGATCGAGTCGTGTATCACCATTATTAAGACCCAAGAAGACAAATTAAACGATAAAAGTAAGGAAGAAAACACCAGTGCCAAGTTCAAGAACTCATGGCAGTTGAGACACCTTTACCTCCACCTCATTTCGCATGTCAGTAGACTTTTCAACACTTTGGCTCGTGTATGCATGCACAAAAGACAGGACTTTAACCTAGTTACTTATAGAGTAAATGCTGTCAGTATGACTGTGGAAATGGGACAGGTTTTTGGAGATTTGCTTGTTAAAAAATTCAACAAAGGGTATCATTTTAGCTCGTACTTTTTGGGAGTTTGCCAGGCAATTTTACATATAATTACAATTAAAGAGAGAAGCAAGGACACCGTGCCCACAGCATTGGCAATCCAGTGTGTCCAGGCCCGAGTTTATGATCTCTTGCGAGATCTAGGTATCGATTTCTGGCAAAAACTTTTGTTTATGGATCCTAAGAAAGCCGAAGTTTCGAAGGAATTGAAATTTATCAGCACTGACGAAGGCAGCATCATCAAAAATGCATTGAGTCACATCTTGACCATTTTTTCCAAGTCGGTGAACCAAGAGTGCCTCCCCAGTATTCCGGTTTCCAAACTTTATTTCCATAGTGGCTACGAAGACGAAAGCAGTGTTGTTAGCTCGGTATTAATACAGACCAGGTTGAGGGCTTTGGAGCTCATTGCTCGGACCATTACCACTCTGTACCCACTTTTACCAGCTGAAAACTTCACCAATATTCCATCTCCATTGCTTGAACTTATTCTGCAGGTATTCAAGATTGCCGGGTTCAAGAATGAAAGATATGATGCAAACTTTGTGCCCTTAGACGTGAATAATGTGTCGCCATTGAAGAGCCAACTTGATTACCTCAAAGATAAAGGTATGACCAATTCTCAGGCCATGCACTTCTTTAGGCACGGATTGAACCTTGGAGAAGATACTAGTAAATGGCCAGAATGTTCGCAGATTGAGTTGAGTTCGGAAGAGGTTCAAAGCATCAAAAAAGCTGTGGAAGAGGATCCTAGAGATTGGGAGATCGATTTTCCTTCGTTTCCTACCAAGCAAGATCTCGAAGACCAAAGAAATAGCCTCTTTTATTTGACAGCAGAGAAATGGTTAGATTTCACCAAGAATTACCCCCACCCTCACCAGGTTTTTCTTATAATCACCACTGCTTGTGATGAGGCTGAGTTATCAAAGGTTTTATTCAAACAAATCGTTGATTTGGTGGACAACAAAGGTGACAGAGGACCCAGATTGGCCACCAATGTCCAGTTGTTATCTTACAGAATGGAAATCCAATATTCGGCACCTATTTTCACCAGTGACAACACGGTTTCCAAATTTACTGATTTTTTTATGGGCGAGCTTAAGCATAATCAAACCAGTCCTATTGTAAATGAAGAGTATTTCGAATATGCCTTGAAGATTTATGAATATATTCTTACGGATAAAACCACGATCCCTCGAAATTCTAAGCCTGATTCCAAGCGATTTGTGCTTAATGACGAGACTCAAAATGCAATTTTTGATTATTTGGTTCAACTCACAGATTTCACAAATCCCAGCACCATTGTGGGTATCACCAGACTTTTGATTTTGTACGCCAAAGACTACCATTATGCCAATAGAATTGCTAAGTCGCACATTCTTAAGGATTTGGTAAGCCATTCCCACACTTTCCATGGGAAAGTCGAAGCCCAATTGCCAAAAAACCACGATTTAGATACTTTCAGATCGTATCTTATCATTTTGATGAGAAGATGTTTCGAAACTGAAGAGGTCTTGAAGGTCAACATGAATACCGAACTTGCAACACTGTTGAATGCTCCTAGCAGGTTCAACCGAGACCTTAACTCATGCCTCAAGGAGTCGTTCTCGCTGCTTGTACGGAATCCAGACATTTATATGGATGTTGTTTCCGAGAATGTCCTTCTTGATGGTTATGATGGCAGTATTCCCTTAGACGGAAAATTGCCCATCACCACCAAAAAAGATAAGGAAGATGTACAAATGGAAGATGTAGAAACAAAAGATTCGGTAGAATCGACTGGAATCGTTCACATCCTTTTGAGTGCATTAATGGAGGTGATTAAGACTGATTGGGTTAGTGATCCAAAGGATGAAAAAGAAAGAGAAAAAGAAAGTGTAAAACAAAGACACAGACAAAAATACAGAGACAAGAAAAAGGAAGAAAAACGGGACAAAATGTCGGGGTTGACCAAGAACTCTAACTTCTCGCATGCATCGTTCCTTCTTCAAACGTTGACGGAATTGCTTGGATCCTACAAGCAGTCCAAACTTGAATTTTTAACGTTTTCCAAGAAGAAGGACAGCGATATGAAGCCCCGGTCTACTGCTTTGAACTTTTTCGTCCACCAGTTGGTTCCCACTCGTGTCCTTGAACAACCCAGCGGGCCTGAATTTGAAAGAAGAAGTGCAATCTCATCGATTTCAAAAATGGCGATTTTGGCACTTGTTTCCACCCCCATTGTTGATAATAATTCGGCAACTACTCCTTCAAAGACCGAGGATTTAGACATGGCATTTATCCGCAAATTCTTCGTGGATATTGTCCTGAAGATTCTCAAGGATACTGCCAGTTCTACCACGGCATTATCTGCTGTAAAGTACGGGAAATTATTGGATCTTTTTGACATGTGTGGGATGGCTATTTCACCCAAGTCGCGTGACACTTCGGGTCCACTTTTGAACAGAAATGCCACCAAGTATGACCAGTATCACATTAGTAAGACACTTATCGACAAGCAGATCCCCTTCCAGATTACCACTGTTCTTGGTGAATTGGATTTGAATATTCCAGGAGTGGAAAAGGTGATCAAAGCTGCTCTCAAGCCCATTTCGTTGCTAGGAAAGACCAAGACAGATTTCCAAGACTTGTTCGAAGAGGAACATCAAGGTGACAAGGATGACGATGATATAGTACCAGAAGACGTCGATGACAGAGACGAAACTCCCGATTTATTCAAGAACTCAACCTTGGGAATGTATGACAATGAATACGACAGTTCAGAGGAAGAAATGGATTATTATGATGACGATCCTCTTGAAGTATTGATGTCTGGAGAAGAACTTTCTGAATCTGACGATGAATCATCGGGTCTATCTGATTTGGAGTCTGAAGGTGAAGAAGGTGATCTTGAAGGTTATGAAGAAGATATGGAAGACGATGAAGACGAAGATATGGAAGAGATGGACGACGATTCTTCTGGGATTGAGATTATTGATGAGCTCAATATTGGCAGTCAAAGCGATTCACAAGACGAAAATATGAGCGAAGGGTCTAGTTTCTACGATTTTGATGAAGAAGAAGACGAAGAAGAAGAAGATGCCAGCGAGTACGACGAGCAAGAATTAGACGGCTGGCTCGAGGAGTTTGGCGATGAAGGTGATTCTGAAGACAATGAAGAAGAAGGGTTAGCAAGAGCCAGACGCGAGCCAGTTTCTAGACAACTTGGCATCGATTCGAACGATGAATCTGACGATAATTTGAGTGAAGTTGATTCCTTTATTGAAATCGATACTAGAACCAGTGCAAATAGACTGTTGCCTCCGTTTGAACGGTCGCCCACTCTAGCTGTTCTCTTAGATAGTTTCTTGGGAGAAACCGGTGCTTTTAGAGGCACGATCGAGGTCAATGGTCAAGAGCACCATATTGATAATAGTGGTACCAGTATTGGAAGAGTGTTTGAAAATATGTTTGGAGGAAGTAGAGCCAATCAAGAACAGTACAAGTTTATGTACATAAAATCGACCAAGGAAAGATGGGTAGAAGCCATGAGGTTGTTTTACACCAGAGACCGCGAGGACACTATCAACATGGTTGCCCACGAGATTCTAGAACGTATTCAAGAAGAAAGCATTGGATTGTACAAGAAAAAGAGAGAAGAATCTGAGAGAATCAGAAAGGAACACGAAGAAAAGGTTCGCAAGAGACAAGAAGAAGAACGCCAAAAGAGAGAACAGGAAGCGAAAGAAAGACTTGAGCTGCAACTTGCCAATCCTCCAGTTCAATTAGAACCGGTAATGGTGAGAATTGGTGACCGGGAAGTTGATATCAGTGGAACCGATATCGATCCCGAGTTCTTCGAGGCTTTACCTGATGATATGAGAGAAGAGGTATTCACTCAACATGTGAGAGAGAGAAGAGCCAATGCGACAAGTAGTGGTACCGATGCCCGGGAAATTGATCCTGATTTCCTTGATGCTTTACCTGAACAGATTAGAGAAGAGATTCTTCAACAAGAATCTATGGCCAGACGGTTTTCTTCTCTTGGAGACATGAGATTCGATGTCGATGATGATGATGAACGCGAAGATTCAGAAGAAGAAGAAGAAGTGGGTGAAGATTCAGATGCAGAAGATAGTGATAAGAAGAAGAAATCCAAAAAGGTATTCTTCAGTCCATTGATTGATAAACAGGGGGTTGCTTCGCTTATTAGACTATTATTCACTTCGCTTAGTTTGACGCAGAGGGAACATCTCTCTCATACTCTTGAGTACATTTGCCAAAACAAGCAAACCCGTATTGAAGTAATGGGGCTTTTGATTGCTATTTTGCACGATGGATTATCTGGTCACAAGGCATTGGAAAAGATGTACTCACTGGTTTCCAACCGGGCTCATGGAAGTTCCAAGAAGCAGCATAAATTGCCCAATGGGAGTAGTTTGATCACAGTGGCCATTCAAATGATTGAAACCACCAGCTATTTGTTGGAGCGCAATAACCACGCCAGTTATTATCTTTTGACAGAACATGACAATCCATTCCTTCTCAAGAAGGGCAATCGTAAGTACAACAACCTTACCAAGGAAAACAAGTATCCCATCAACTATGTTTTGAGGTTGCTCAATCATGAGCTTGTTAAGGAAGACCAGACTTTCATGGACATTTTGGCCCGGGTTCTTCAAGTTTCCACCAGACCTCTTCATGT
Source organism: Suhomyces bribrorum (assembly GCA_030561385.1). Classification (NCBI taxonomy): domain Eukaryota; kingdom Fungi; phylum Ascomycota; class Pichiomycetes; order Serinales; family Debaryomycetaceae; genus Suhomyces; species Suhomyces bribrorum. Next base: position 115,965 of record JAKTXG010000026.1, on the reverse strand, counting down.
CTTGCAAAAGGTTAACAAAGAAAGAAACATGCCGTTGATACCCGAGTCCAACTACCGTCGTATCATCAGCCTTTTGACTGCCAATGAGTGTTCCAACACCACCTTTAGACGTACCATCAGTGCCATGCAGAACCTTTCTGTATTGACCAATGCCCAAAAGATCTTCTCTATGGAGCTTTCTGACAAAGCTACATCCTTAGGTCAAGTAATCATTGAGGATTTGAATCTGTTGACCAAAGAATTGAACGGGACTGAGGTTGAAAAGGGCAAATCATTGGTGAAGTTCACTGCTCCTTCATCCGACCAAGCCAAGTTATTGAGAATATTGACGGCATTGGATTACATGTTTGAGACTAAGGAGAAGGAAAGAGAAAAAGAAAAGCAGAAAGAAAAAGAGAAAGAACAGAAGTTGTCCAGTTTTAATAAGGGTGAGCCCGAGGTATCTATAGATGAATTAACCGGTTTGTACAAGCGGTTGGCTCTTGGAACATTGTGGGATGCTCTTAGTGATAGCTTGAGGGTAATTGAAGAAAAGCAAGATCTCTCTTCCATTGCTACGATATTGCTTCCTTTGATCGAGGCCTTAATGGTGGTTTGTAAGCACTCAAAGGTACGGGAGCTTCAAAAAGATGTCGTCAAGTTCGAGGTCAAAAAGATTGATTTTAGCAAAGAGCCCATCGAACGGTTGTTCTTTTCATTTACCGATGAGCATAAAAAGATCCTTAACCAGATGGTTAGGACCAATCCAAACTTGATGAGTGGACCTTTTGGAATGTTGGTCAGTAATCCCAGAGTATTGGAATTCGACAATAAAAAGAATTATTTTGATCGCAAAATCCACCACAATAAGAATGAACATTCCAAATTGGCAATCAATGTACGCCGTGACCAAGTATTTTTGGATTCATACAGGGCATTATTTTTCAAGTCGAAGGATGAGTTCAAGAATTCCAAGTTAGAAGTGAATTTCAAGGGCGAGACAGGAGTGGATGCTGGTGGGGTAACCCGGGAATGGTACCAAGTGTTATCAAGACAAATGTTTAACCCTGACTATGCATTATTCACACCGGTGGCAAGTGATGAAACCACTTTCCATCCCAACAGAACCTCATTTGTCAATCCTGAACATTTATCATTTTTCAAGTTTATTGGAAGGATAATTGGTAAGGCCATTCACGATGGATTTTTCCTTGATTGTCACTTCTCCAGAGCCGTTTATAAGAGGATCTTAAGTAGACCGATCTCTTTGAAGGATATGGAAAGTTTGGATTTGGAATATTTCAAATCGTTGATGTGGATGTTGGAAAACGATATCACCGATGTTTTGGCTGAAGATTTCTCGGTAGAAACAGACGACTATGGAGAACACAAGGTGATTGATTTAATTCCAGATGGTAGAAATATTCCCGTTACCGAGGAAAACAAGCAGGAATACGTTAGCAAGGTGATTGAGTACCGTTTGCAAACTTCAGTAGCTGAGCAAATGGACAATTTTTTGATTGGATTCCATGAGATCATTCCTAAAGACTTGGTGTCGATCTTTGATGAGCAGGAATTGGAGTTGTTGATCTCCGGATTGCCAGATATCGATGTTGGAGATTGGCAAAACAATTCCACCTATAATAACTACTCACCATCGTCGTTACAAATTCAATGGTTCTGGAGAGCAGTCAAGTCGTTTGATAACGAAGAAAGAGCCAAGTTGTTGCAATTTGCAACCGGTACATCCAAGGTTCCGTTGAATGGATTTAAGGAGTTAAGTGGTGCGAATGGTACATGCAAATTCAGTATCCATAGAGATTATGGTGATACCGATAGATTACCTTCTTCGCATACATGTTTCAACCAGATCGATTTACCTGCTTACGACAGTTATGAGTCCTTGAGAGGGAACTTGTTGTTAGCTATCACAGAGGGGCACGAAGGGTTTGGGTTGGCGTGAGCCTGGCGTTCCTACACGAAAAAAAAAAGCGCTTGGTGAAGTGTTTGCAGTTTCTAGTGTTAGTATTAGTATTCTAGCTATAAATAAAAGTATAAGAGTATTTAAATATGTATATGGCAGGTTGAGGTTGTTTCCAGGTTGCAATGGATTGGAAATGAGGATTGGATGTTTCATGTAGGGAGGTGCATGTTTCAGGTGTCAAGAAATGTGTCAAACACATTACATGTTCTTAAGGCCGAAAGTACCACCCCCTGTCTACAATAACTTTTCAAGCTCATCAGTGGAGGTGTAATGGCTCACCAACTTGTAGTGCTGTTGATTGACGCTGGCAACCTCATCACTCCAGAGTCCAGACCCACGAATCACGTCTTCGGGAGGAATGGTGGTTCTACCCTTCTTAAACACATACTTGGTCAAGGCCACGGTGTGTAGTTTTTCGCCATTCTTACCACTCACAAACTTGGACAACACAAACAACCATTTTTGGTCCCACGCAAACACCTTGCTGTCGATTCTGAACCGTTGGAACGGCTTCAACTCCCTTCTGAAAGTACACTTGACCATTCCAGGAGGAATGTAGGGAATATTTCCAAAGCCCTTTTTTTTGAAGTCGCCATTGACATTGTCGTAGCAGTTAAAGAGGAATTTTTGAAACACCTTCACCACCAATTTGGACCGGGCAATATCCAAGTCCAAGTAGTAGGTGGAGTTGGACTTGTGGAGAAACATGTCCACTTCCAAAGGAGACACGTACGAGTCGATGCCGTGCCACAGGAAAAGGTCCAATGGGTTGGAGATTCCAAACGTGTTCAATCTGTTCTTGTTGAACCACGGCTTACGGAGAACAAAGTTGAAAAGAACATGGTAGTAGAACCGGGCAAGGTACGCGAAAGGAAGGGTTTTGTAGGTGGACACAAGGTACAAGAGGAACCCGTACCGCAAGAGTTTCCGGACAGGAGGGGCCATTGGGGTAGATATCCAGAAAGGGGTTGGGGTGGAGTTGGTGGTGGTGGTGGGGAAAACCAGAAGAGCAGTCACGTGACCAGTAGTGATGATTTCGGTTTTGGTCACTTTGGGGTGGCGACAAAAACATTGGCGACAACAGGTAGCGGGGAAGCGATGACATAGGCGAAGGTTCCGACCAGGCCGAAAGAATAGGGTCGTATTCAGATTCGGTGGTGTATTCGGTGGGTAACAAATGGTTGCTACTTAGAGCCGGGAATGATTCCCAAAGGAGAATATACCGAGCTTGTGGGGCGCAGAAAAAATAAACAAAAAAATGTCTGGTGACAACCCTAATTTTAATACGCGCAGCCTACCTGAAGAGGTGTCCCTGCCAGACCTTGGCGGACGCAAAATGCGCCGGTTGACCGCATGGCTAGTTCCGCCGTGCCAATTTTGCAACAACGCTCATGCGCGCTAAATAAGCAATTGTTAGCCATTCGCTATTGGCAAATTGGAACCACTTATCGGCCCATAGTAGCAAATTGTAAGGCAATTAAGACAATTGTAAGTGCTGGCGATGTCACAAGACCCATGCTACACGTCAAATGTGCCACCCAATCCACTGACAAAACAGAACAAAGTACTTTAAAGTAAAAAAAAAAAAAAAAAAAAAAAAATCAGTTGCTTATGCACTATGCACTAGTGACTGCAACATTACCAAAGATACAGCCACTTGTACGCTTAATGCACAATCGTTACATCTGGTAGTAGTGAAACTAATGCCACTAATTTCACTACTACAAGCAATAGCAGTAGCACCACTACTATTAGCAGTTACTATTAGCAGTTACTATTAGCAGTCACTACCACTACTTCCACTCTACATCGGTTGCCCCTCTCAGTTCCGTTCCGTTTCCGTTCCGTCGTTTATCTATTATACACTCATAATCATAACTAACCTTCCTTTTTAATCACATTTATCGCATAAGGGCATTCATTCTTTTCCACATGATTACTCATCCAATCGTCGACATTTTTGAAATCTAATTGGCACATTCTACATTTACCCACCACCTTTGTTCTTTGATCTTTTTTCGTTCCGTTGGGGTACTGGAAATGAATGGCCTTGAGATGGTTTTTAAACGTATCACATCTGGAAAAAATCCCCGTACTATGGCAACAATGATCGGTGGCGGAATCGGAAGAGTTGGTGGGGTCTAATACTTTAAATGGGCACTTGAATTGGCCTTTATCGCTTCCTATTTCTTTCCAATGACACTTAACATGTCTGAATAAATCGTTGGGTCTAGCAAACCCTCGGTTGCAATACTTGCATATGTGTGGTCTTGATGTAGGTTTAAGATGCGTCGATTTGTGGGTAGCGAGATTGGAGAAGTAAAGTTTGCACTCGGGACATTGTCTCTTTTTGCGAGGTTTCCAATTTTTTTTAGTATCTTTTGCTTGTAATTCTGGGCTTTGATTGGGGGATCCCAGTGTGGTCAGGCCTATCTCGTCGTCTTCTTCCTTGGATGCCACCGCTGTGCTATAGTTATATGAATCGGATGAATCGACCAGTATCGATCTGTAAGGTGATGCGATTGGCGACAATGTATTGGGTGCACCAATTATGGGTGCAGATGTAGGTGCACAAGGCAGGAGTGTACGAACATGATGGGCGTGGCCAGGAACAACGAAAGGCTGCTGGGCCTGGGCCGGAACTGGTGACAACTGCGCTGCTGCTGCTGCTGCTGCGCCATATGGTATGTAAGCCGTTGGAGGAGGAGGTGGCGGCCTTTGGTAATATGGTTGATACTGATATGGCGACCCTCCGTAACGAGATGGTTCGCCCAATGTTGGCAAGTCCAACAGAAGGGAATGTATTGATGGTAAAGTTGTTCCGGAAGAAGAGTTCATGATTTACTTTACAATCGTCATTCTGTGGAGATTTGGGACCGGTTTATATATATATTGCAAATTACGAATATAGTGCAGAGTGCAGCACCAGCAGCAGTAGTACAAACCAATTTGGCGTTTTCCGGGGGGAGGGGGGGGAGAGGCGCTAGGTCGGATTTGCCGGCTAAGCACTCCAACCCCAATCGCGAAAACTCCCGGTTTTTTTTTTTTTTTTTTTTTTTGAATTCATGCGGATATGCCTAAACTAGGCTCGATCGGTGCCGAGATCATGTCTGTAATTTTTAGCTAAACCTGAATTTCTGAATTTCTGTCTGCATAACAGTAAATGATTTTAATCAATTCTACTTATATGATAACCACAACCATAAATAACTATAGCAAATAACTAATGAAATAAACAATAACTAATGAAATAACTATAGTGGCCTCCCTAACCCCTCCGTAGCCCCTCTTTCTCCCTCTCCTAACTAAACTAGGGGAATCCCGCGTGTATGTGTCATGATCTGGAAAGTCCCATTAAAATTTAGTGGTATTGTATCGTTTCTAATGAGTTTAGCAGAGGTTTCTGATGACTAAGGGGATTTTTTTTAAGTCCGATACGTGGGGCTTAGTAATGGAGGTTTCTACCTCCTCTAATCACAGGTGTCACCAAGTCATCAACCCAGTCTAAATCTCATGACTAGCTAGATGGTACAAGCTAGTTTGAAGTGAAGTTAGTTGACAGATTCTACAAACCAGGATCAAATCCGACCAATATCTTGTGGGAGTAAAAATCGAGATCCGGGGGTAAATCTACTCCTATCCCAGTTTCTTTTTCTCGGACCCCACGGCAGAAGTAACAAGCATCAGCCGTGCCTTCCGTCTTTGGTTCCAGTAACTTTCAGGGCAATATTAAAACCGACCGAGAATGCGCAATCGGCCGATATTCCCGTCGGTCCATTACTAATATGGACTAGCCTACTGCGTATACGCCCATGTGTAACACCGATCTTTTTGGTCCTTCATTGAAAATGTCCATGCCACCGGCCCACGCAAAAGATCCCTCCATCGAACTAGTTTGTTAAAAAACCTCATAACAATTAGGGTATCCGACCCCCGAATAGGGGATTTCACCTGAAGTTATTGTCCAAAAACCTCTAGCAATTTTCGGTCTCCTGCTGTATGGGGCAACTCCGAGGGCTTTTAACCCACATTTCGGTTGGACTTGGCATGCACCCACAACGTTCCGATCTCCGCTCTTACCTTACTGAACCTGTCTAGATCCGGTCCTTTTTAGGTAATCACATACTCATCAATCCATCACCTCATCAACTGATTTTCTTGTTCCTACCTGCCCACCTCTACCCGGCCCAAACGGCCTAAACATGGTTACACGGCTGACGGGTGACTTTGTTCCTACCATCGAGTCGCCTTCTGGCGCCCCACCACCCTCCATCGCCTTGGCCTCGCCCACTTGCTTCCAACCCTTTTGGGTGTGGCCCCTAACCCGTGCACGGCTTGCTCCTATAGGAAATCTTTGGTGACGCACCTTGCTGCGAGTGATAAGCTGGGCATTTTTTTTTGTTTCCATCAGTCAGATTTTACTAAATATTTATCAGCATGAAAAGCCGGTTTGGACTTGGTACATCAGACGTTTACGGTATAAGCCCCAACCAACAGATCTTCGGGTGATACCACCGGAACGTCCAAGCAGAGCGGAACCCGAACCCGAACCCAAAACCAGCCACATCCCAGGCACAACCACCCACAAAAACCACCCACAAAACCACAGGCAAAACATGGTTGCACCAAGGCATGTGATTCACCTAGAGTATTTTGAAACACTAGGTCAAACTGCACAGTGGCCCAATCCATGTTGTTGTTGTTGTTGTTGTTGTTGTTGTTGTTGTTGTTGAATAAGAGCGACGGGTCGGATGTAGAAAATGAGCCGGCGTCCCAGCCATGGTCGTAACGCCGTGCATTATTTGGTGCAGCTGAGACGCAGACGAAACTGGACTAATTGTGGGGACCGCCGCACCTCTGTTCCATAACTAGGTCAACTAAATCAAAGATCATCCCAATGTTCTACAGATCTGTGTTCACATACATACGCAAATACAGACACAAACAATCGTCGGATAGTCTCCGTGCCGACACCGACCAGCCTATCTATATATAGATACTAAGGTGTATACACGGTGGTGTTGCAACATCTCGCTCTACCACGCCAGTGGCTAGTGGCATGGTCCTGTATTTCCGCGATTGGCTGTAATTCGTTTAGTGCATTTCCGCTTCTCCAGCACTTTGGTCGGATTATCGACATCGTGCGCCGCGCCCCGCCCCGGTTTTCCTCGAAACCGATTTTTTGACATCTGGCCCGCACCCTACTATGACCAAACCCCTGGATATCTATGGGATCTATTGGATCTTGGGATCTATGGGATCTATGGGATCTATTGGATCTATTGGATCTATGGGATCTATTGGATCTATTGGATCTATGGGATCTACACCACCTATAGGATATAGGATGTTTTGCTTGCCGCCCCCTCCCCCGGTCCTCCCCCCGGTCCTGCTCCTCGGAAACCGCATCAACCTCGCTTCGTGTCTTCTACAAACCCCACCACCATTCCTTTTGGTAACTGGCAGATGTTACTACTGCATGTTAACCACGCCTTGCATAGCCATCGTTCCCCTGCAAATGATTACTTCCAATTCCAGAAACGGCTGCAACCCCGAACCCATATCTCCATATCTGGCCATTACCCTATGATATCCATCACCCGACTCTTTGACTCTACCATACCCACTTGCCACCGTGGTGTCACTCCCGCCTCCTATACTTTCGGCTGTGCTCTTGGCACCTCCTATCTATCAATATGGCAATTATATGCGTCCCTGGATCCGCACTTTCGTTATGTATATTTACGATTCTGTCACCTGGCTGGAAACGTTAGGTGCTACAATGGCTGGGAGGCCTTAAAAAATATTTGCCCAACGACGATCAGCCTACCATCGACCTACGATCTACGTATGGAATGGCTCAACCGATGACAAATTGTTTTGCCAATAGTTGCTAAATTTGTCACTAGTTTTGTCACTTCTTTTACACTTTGTTCACCGGTTTTGCCACTTGTTATGCCACTCTTTTGTCACTCTTTTGTCACTCGTTTCAGGCTCATCTGGCACTACATGCAACCTTAATCAATAATTCGATACTAATTGAATAATAATTGAATAATAATTGAATAATAATTGAATAATAATCGAATAATCACTGCATATTAGCATTATCACGTGACCAACCGTCTTCCGCCTATCTACGCCTCCTGGTGGTTTTTGCAGCCTGGTCCTACTGGCCTTCTGTCATCTCTGTTACCCAGCTGAAACCCTGTGCTAGCCAAGGGTGTGCCGGCCAAAAGGACCTCCTCTCGTGTTGCCCACCAGGAAACTCCAGAAATAGAAACCGGGCGGCTGTGTGAAAAAGGCTTTAATCATTCGGAATCATAACCATAACGAATCAACACCAGACCACAAACTCAACAATAACCCTAACACCTTCCGAGCCATTTTTACCAGGCGCAACACCTCTGTCCCAGTCCACGCCATCCCGATGTCTCCAAGTGATGTGCAGACTACCGTGTAATCCAGGTCCTAAAACAAACAATCAATCCTTTTTTGATGGAGTTTAGATTCCCCCAAAACGTCACTATTCCACTGTGCAACCGCAGTCTGGATCCAAGAAATGTGTCGAGCGAATCGGGGTCGTTTTTCCATGTCTCTTTACCGAGATACTTCCATCTGTTGTATCTCTGTCTTTGCTCACTTGGTCCAGAATCGTGTTCTTTTACAGTGAGCCAACCAAGCAAGTTCCACCTTGGCAACAGAAACTGGAATCTACGTAGTCTTTGGTCATTTGACACTTATCTGATGTAGATCGTACGATGCTAAAAGTCAAAAAAAACCAAATGGCACCAGACGTTTGAAATTAGAAAACCAACAATTACCAAAAATGGCACCTGTACTTTTAAATAGTTAATTTGGCTTGACGACCTGAGAGACCTAAGAAGGATTTGAGGACGAGCTAAGGAGGAAATAGGAGGATTTGAGGAAAACATAAAGAGGAAATAATGAGGAAAGAGGGAGGACCTAAGGAGTACCTAATGAGGACTTGACGAGGACTTGACGAGGACCTCACTTATACTAGGTCCACACTGTGTGATTTTCTGGGCTGTTGGATTTGTTAATTATTAAACTTCCATACCATTCGTTTGGAATAGCAACATGTTGGTTTCCATCAGATCTACCAATTTTTTTTAATTTAAAGTTTCGGATGGAACCAAGCCAAATCGACTCGAATTGCAACTAGTTTGTCTGCATCACATTAACCAATTTATCCTGTTTTGGGTGATTTATTTGATGGTATAGATTTCCCATGGAATCTGGTCAAATTGAATGCAATTGAAACTAGTTCGTCTTCATCAGATTAACCAATTTCTCGTGTTTAGGATTTGAATTTCTTTGCTAATCTAAAATTTGGAATCATATAAAAATGACTGGAAACGCAACTAGTTCGTCTCCACAATTTTAGATTTTGAAAATCTCTTATACATGATGGAGAGTTTGGATGTAATCAGGTCAAATTCTATAGATTTGCAACGAGTTCGTTTCCATCAGATTCACCAATGTCTCCTGTTTTGGTTTTTTCTGGTTATTTGATATTTCGGATAGAATCAGGTCAAATTGTATGGGATTATAACTAGTTCGTCTTCATCATATTAACCAACGTTAGATTTTGAATATCTCATACATGACGGAGAGTTTGGATGGAACCAAGCCAAATCGACTCGAATTGCAATTAGTTCGTCTCCTTCAAATTACCCAATTTTTTCTGTTTTGGATTCTAGATTTTCTTTGGTAATCTAAAAATTGGAATCAAGTTAAATTGACTGGAATTGCAACAAGTTCGTCTCCATCAGACTTACCAACAATATCTTGAATTTTAGAATTTTTCAGGTACTTTATCTTATGGTATAAATTCCGTTGCCCCAATTATCACCAGTTCTATCTTATACTTTTGGTTGCTCTGGTTGGCATTTATTTTACGGTCGAATTTTGGGTGATATCACATTAAATCATAAAAGGGTTGAAGTTCCAACTAGCTTCTTCTTTCAATTAGATTTGCTAGTTCTATTAACTCTTTTCAAAGACAGTTAATCATTTATATGTCAGAATTGCTGCAAAATTCAAGAACATCCGTCTTCTTTTGATGGTATACCGTTGTAGCCATTCGTATGAAAGTCGCCTTCCACCTCCAGTCCAAAAACTACAACATTGCCAGCAAGTTTTGTTAGGCTACTTGAATTTGTCATATTTTTGATTTTGACAGCTTGTTGTAAAACCCTCACAAAACACTACAAAATGGGGTCATCGAAGGAGCTCACGGTCATAATTGTATTGCAATCATAGTTAGGAATAATTTATTTGATTAGTGGATTATTATTAGCAGCACTATCACGAGAAAATTTCGTCATAATACCTGGTACAAAGCAAATAATGACTATAACAATATGTCTAGACAACTTTTTGATTCGTTTACGGCAAAGGTTCTCGTATGGGGGTACCTAGAGTCACACAGCTGAATTTTGCAGAGGAGTATTCTCAAGCCTTTCTTGATCTGACCTTACCTTCTTCACTGGAAACACCGGTGGAAGTGGCAGTAGCACCAGTAGTGGCAGTAGCACCAGTAGTGGCAGTAGCACCAGTAGTGGCAGCACCAGCAGACTTCTTTCCCTTGGTTTTGTAAACCTTGATGTAGAAGGAAATGAACAAAAGCAAGTAACTGGTCAAAATCAAATAACCATAGGCAGCAGCCAACTCAGAACCATGACAATCACCAACATGAGGTAACCACTTGAAGTAACGGAAAGCATAGTGGGTGTAGGTGGCAAAGTAGACGAAAACCAAATCAATCAAAAATTGAATAATTTGGAACCGAGTAACCCATTCCTTCCACCAAACCCTGATACCTCTAGCACTCAAGAAGTAGTACCAGTACATCACCACATGCACGGCCAAATTCAAGGTGATAGGGACCCATTCGACCGAAGTGTAACCGGTCAACTGAGTGTAGCACAACAAGGCAGTAGCACCATGATGATAGGTGTGCAAAAACATCAACTTTTTCTTTTTCAACACCAAAAACACAGTGTCGATCAACTCCAAGTACTTGGTCAAATAGTTCAAGTAATACAAGGTGACCAACTTAGGAGCAAAAGCATTGCGGTGACAAATGGCATAGAATAATCCATGGTTATACAAAATTGGCACCAATTGTTCGATACATAACAACAACAAAATCAAAGAAATCAAAGTCAACCCGATGTTATGCAACTGGAACAAAAAGTTCAACTTGAAGGCAGGGGCCTTCAACTTGGCCAACAACGCCCGGCCTCCAAAGATCACTATGTAGTAACCAATAATGATCCCAATCGCATGCCATCCGTTAGCCAAGAACGTTTGGTGATGAACAAAGTCGAAATCCTCGGCTGGGTAGCCTGTGATACGTTCAAAAACAGCACTGAACAAAGGCCATAAGTGCAACCCGAAGGGGTGCTCGATACTAGGAACCTCAACCGTGAACATGATGTGGAGGAAGTGAGTTGTAGTGGAAAAGTGTTTTTCAACATCAACCGAGGTGCCGGGCTGGTGGTAACGTGACAGGTCAATCAACGGTAGGTTTGCGATGGGCCAAACCAACAATGTGCTGGCGCGAAGGCGCGACGCGTAGACGGGGTGGGTTCACCAACACATAGCAGAGCGCTTTACAGGGGCAGTAAACCGGGGGGAAAAAAGGGCGGTGGAGCTGGGAGGTATTGTCCAGTAGCTGCCAGGGCACATCCTTAGCTGGCCAGAACACATATGGGCGCAACCACGGTGTTGTTTGCCCACATCTAGGCCGCACGGTGGGCGTAATCGAGATCACTCCGGTAGCTTCGCGGTAGCTTCACGGTAGCTTCGCGGTAGCTCTCGTTTTTGTACCGCCAGGGCCACTGCCAACCCCGAACGAAACCACCACTGAACCCTAGACCCTGGCCCCTGACGAAGAAACCCATTCAAAAAACCCGGCAACGAAACCCGGCCACTATTGGTCTACCCACTGGGTAGCTGACAGCCAAACCTAGCTCGCCAGAGCTCCCAGCACTGCCAAAACCCTTTCCACCGCTGTAGTAACATAGTATGCGCTGCGACAACAGCCAAACAGCTCGACTGCCGCCATCGTGGCACTATAGGCCCTAAACCTCACTAGACTTCGATCTGGTGTTCAGAAAGTCACCCGCTAGCCACCTTACTTTGTTAAATGCCATCATCCCGCCGTCTTCCCGCCGTCTTCCCGCCGTTTCTCGGCCGTTTCTCGACCGTTTCTCCCGTTTCCCGTTGCTTCCAACTCTTTGCTCGTCCAGGACCCCGAAAGTTGTCGTATCAGGGCCAACTAGGGCCGGCTCCCGTTGAGGCTCCGACCGTCCCCCGCTATTACCAGGACCATCCGTCCCTTCCAACACCGCCTTTTCCCGTGGCTTCCAAAGGCTTCCATTATCGCCTCCCCATAAAAAGAGTGAGGATACGAAATGAGTGGTTGCAAAAATTACGTAAGCGCAATACTCTCTGTTGCACAGTCATGGAATTTAAGTAATTTGGATAATTTGGGTAATGCCGGCATTAATAAGCCAGATGAAGGCTCAAAAAGAATGGCCCCCTATGCAATTGATCATCAGACAAATTTTGTCAGCCCGGACTTTAGTTTTTATGACAAAATGAACCCCAACATGGGTACTCTCATATAGATGGACATGATTTCGGAGACGTACGTCGCTTATCAAGAATCCAGCTTATCGTATGGGAGAGCTACTATGAATGATAGCGATAATACCACGGCGGTCCCAATCTCTAAAACAAAGTTAAGTGGCACAGCCATTTATTCTGGGCCCAGCAATCTAGATCAAATTCTAGGTATATTCCCAAAAAAAAAAAAAAAACAAACTCGCTTAACCACTTCCATTCAATTGACCGAAAGGCCAAGATTAGTTTCATTGCATTCACTTCCGGTCCCACCCAAGAACCGACCGGTCCAATCGCCCCAATTTTCGACCGGTCTAGATAAACTCCAATATTGCACCTCCAGGCGTTTTTCAGCCTCCCGGGTTGTACGGCTCAAATCCATAATGACCCCACTATCTCCAACATACTTTTGACTGCCTAATTAGTTCCGACTTTCCCCAAAAAATTGTCCGTTAGGTGTATTCAACCGAGACTCTACCCAACTAGCACCCAACGGTACCAATTGGAATTTTCCATTTCTTGATACCGTAAGGGATAGAGAGATTCTCATGAATCATTGCTAACCTGTTTCCGGTTTTACCCTCCAATTTCAGGACTGGGTCGAAAGAAAATCATTGGGTCACTCATTGCTGGTATAGGCTCCTTCTTTTAATTTTTTTTTTTTTCATCTCGGTATATCCTCTTACCACCCAAATAGGTTTGGACCGAAATTTCGGTCCTAGTGTTGCTTCTGCTTGGCACCTGGCAATAAGCAAGGGAACACCAAAAATTTCATACCCTTTGAAGCCACCTTAATTTGAAAAAGGTAAAAGGAAAACCTGACCCAGCTAGAAAATTCTGCATGTGTGGGTAATACGCTATATATCATCTAACATATGGGTTTATTTCGTTTCAATATAACGAAATTAAAACCAATAATTGATCCACCAGATATCCTAATCTATGACCAATAGTTAAGGCACTTCATATCTGAAGTTACAGTTAGTAGACAACATCCCAGAATGCGTTGACCGTTTCAAATGAGTCTAAACTAAACCACCCAAGGAAACACAGACGAGCTCTCAAACACCACTCTGAAGAACAATAACAGTACTAGCCTACGGTCATAATATTAATTAAACAATTGAATTTTACAATTTTATAAACTTATCGATTTCAAGAAACATTAAATCTTGGTTGACGTTCCGCCATTTTGACACCTTCAAGTTATGAATCTGAATTGAATTAAAAGATGTATTCGAAGAACCCTCTTCGTAAATCAGACAATCCCCAAAAAGACCTCTGTTGATTATGCCTTAGGCTTTAAATTTAAGAAATCAATAGACACAATAATATCATAACCATTTTCTTCACAAGCATACATTGCTTCATGCTCATTTGAATGCAAGAAACGAATGTTTTCACCCACCAAAGCTCTTAATAAATTTGTAGAATGCAAATCTCTAACCTCGATGAACCCGGGCTCAAACGAGAGTACATAGGGGAAGAATATCGCCACATTTTGTGGGTTTCCTTCCCAATAAATATCCCAGTGATGGTTGGTTCTCCAACCATTACGGTTGATTAAAAAGGCAAATTCGGCATAGCAAACCAAAAATTCCCTTCCGAGCTTATGGATTGCCAATGGTGTCACTGTTTCTCTTTGAATTGCAAAATCTAAGGAGGGATCTGCCTCATCTAATATAGGTTCTTTCATACCTTTTTCAAGTGACAATATCTCAAATCCCTTAGAGCACCCAATACAAAGTTGTGTCTTCAAAAATGAGATTGAAACTGGATCAGATGAGAACGTAACTTCCTTGATATCATACTTTTTATTCTTGTTTCTTTGCTGATTTCTATCAAACGGATTTGCGGGTTCGAAAATACTAACGGCATGATTTCCTCCCGTCTTAGCACCACACACCAATAGTCTTCCATCGCAAATGCCAATTTTGAAGAATGCAACATGATCCAAAATCAATTTTCCGGTCTTGGTATTTTTCACATGATCCAAGGAATCAGTACATGACAAATCAAATTCATACAATGCCTTATCACTCAATACCAATAACTTGGAATATTCAACCAAAACTTCAATTTGAGTGACGTAAGTCTTACTAATCACCAAAGTAGGATCAGAACAAATTTTTTCGTTGGAAGTAGCATTGATGGAACGAACTGTAGATACCCAAATACCAGAATCAGTACCATACAATAATTTCTTTCCTCCGTAACATGGAACGGCACAATTGATCTTGTTATTACCATGGAACCTTCTGGTTTCGAATTTGTAGAGCGAGAACAAATCGTTCTGCTCAATTAATTTTTTCTGTTGATTATGAACCTGCTGTAATACCTGGTTTTGTATTGTCAAATCTTCAGCAAACAATGAAGCATGTACCTGATTGCTACCAAGACCTAAGAAGTTTAATTGAATCTTCGCATTGGAGTTGGAACTGGCCCCAATATAATTTGTGGTTTCCACTTTGTTCTTAATGCCAGTATCGGCCAATAACGAGCCGCGGTACCTATTGTTTACCACACTTCTCATGGTTGGGATTTCAAATCCACTATTAACAAACAACAAGGGCAAATAAATCGGTTTTTCAAACACTTTATGCTGTTCTCTCTTGTTCTGGACCTTGTGCTTAACCAATAAAAGAGCATGTTCAAACAAGTATAAATCGATTTTTTCATTATCTCTCTTTCTGTTCAAAGTAACCTGATAGATAATCCGATGATTATAACTCAATTTGAAATTATGTTTAACTTCCAATGTTTGCTTACCCAACAATCTATGTAAAACCATAATCTTATGACGATCAGTACTTTCACCAGTTTGAATATTGATCTTTCCTAATAAACTTTCGATTTCCTCCTTGGCTTTGAGTAAGTTCTTGTAATCGGACGATTTAGGGTTCGTGTTTTTGATTATACCTGACAATAATAATTGATACCTAGCAGGTCTTTGGACCCCTTTAATCAAGAATGAAGACAAATCTTGTTTTCTTGACTCTGGTTTCTTTTCAATTGCATCCAAAAACCGGGCATATTTCATATTTACTTGCTGTTGTCTTTCATGTTCAAAACTAGCAAATACCTTATTACCAGAATACCTTATAAAAGGTTCAAAACTCCCTACGTAATCCAAAAACACATCCGCAAATGTTTCGATCACCGGTTTTTGAAGCTGTTGTCTTCTGGTCAATGCTTCACTAAATGATTTAGCTAACCGCAATAATTCTCCTACTCCACCAAAAACGGTATTTATAAAAGTTTCTCTTTGATGTTCAGGAATGATATTATTAGCGGGGTTCCTCAAGGGCATGATGTAAAAATCTGTCATAAATTCCAAATCCTTGACATAATCTCTTTCAGTATAGATGAATTCATAGATCAATTCTTGTCTTGTCTTTTCCTGTTTGTCAAGTTTATCCAATATTGATTGTGGCACTGTCTTGTGCCACAAAGTTTCGGTCTCATCCTTATCATGCAATGATAACCGAGATACAGCTCGCTTCAAACCTCCTTGAGGCTTTAAATTAAGACGGGCTTGTTGTTCCAATCTTCTTGGGCATGCTATACTGTAGCATAGACGGTTTCTAGTACAAGTTGGAGAATAACAATCAGTTAAGATTGTGAATACCCCATTAACCCCTGTTTGTTGAGTAGCAGACAATTCCTTTTGAGTGCCCATGTTAGAAAGCGACGTGCTGCTTCCATCAACGCTTTGAAGAATCTGAGTATTATCCAATGGATAGGGCAAATTAGCATGGGGTGGTAGTTGTTGCAGCAAAACATGATCTTGGAGAGCTAATTGTAGTTGACTGTTGCTTTGCAGATTATCGACAAAGGAGCCATGCTTGGAGTTGGAACCACTATTATGGCCATTGCTGCCGTTATTTCCCTCCTCGGTATAAAACTCAACATCGCTATATACATGGTTGAACGCATACACTTCGTGGACCGAGTCACGGAGTCGGTGATTATAAGTTACATCATGGAAAAATTTCTGAGCATCCAAGGACCGACCCAATAGTAAAGCCAAATTACGATCGTTGGTACGAATGATCCGACAAATAATATCGACGGACATTTTACCGGTGAACGTATCATGATATTCCAAGCCATCTTTGGTGTTGATGGTCAAAATTATCGATTCTTTGAATAAACGAGCCACTTCAGAAAGCATGGCGGGATAAACCGTTGGTTTTCCAGTGGTGGAAGGGGCCAAGGCTTTGGAAACGGTAGCTGCAGACACATTTCTCTGTAATTTACCCGAAGTTGCTAAGGAAGCAGACGAATTCATTTTCTTGGTGGATAATGATGAGGAAAGTTTACTAATGGAGGTGAAGGACCTGGATTTCGAGGACAACGAAAAGGTATGGTGGGCCGAAGAAGACGAGCCACTACCACTAGAAGAAGGCCTATGATTGTTCAGATGCAACAGGGGTTGGGTTTGATTTTGATGAATCGAGTACAATCTTTGTTGCAGAGGCTGGGGATATTTCATAGACGTTGATGACAACGATTTTGTCCTTGATTCATTCCCATTGGGCTGGGCCAGTTGCGCCAGAGCCAGGCTATAATGAGGGATATTTGAAGTGGACACAATTCTTCTCTTTTCATTGACGGGCTGGGTCTGATTGGAATTATTTGCAGGGGCGGTTCTGCCCATGGGGCTCTGCATCAACGCAGGAGCATTGTAATTGGCAGGATAATGGGCAGTTTGGGGTGGCGGGCCCTGATGAGCAGGAGGTCTTCTATGGAAGTTTTCCTGGGAACCCACTCTTCGATTATAAGAGTTTTGTGGCTCCAAATGAGGAGGCGGAGGAGGAGCCGGGCCAGGACCGGGGCCCATTGGTGGAGGAGGACCAGGCTTCACCAGGGCATTTCGAGGGTCTAATGAAGGCGGCCTGTCTCCGTAGACAGAGGGGTCGTATGCAGAGGGCGACAGCATATAAGGAGGCTTGGACATATGTGTCAGGGGCGAAGGGGAGTTCTGATAGTCCTGGATGGAGTAAGGAGAGCCCACGTCGTTGAACAGCAGCTGGTTATTGGGGGTTACGGGAGCAGCAGGCTGAAAATTGGAGCGGGGGGCCCCATGTCGCTGAGGAGATGGCACCGACTGATGGTGAAGCGGATACTGCAGCTGTGGAGGAGGAGGAGGAGGTGGTGGTTGCTGGTGCTGCTGGTATTGTTGCTGGTGTTGTTGCTGGTGTTGTTGCTGGTGTTGTTGCTGGTGTTGTTGCTGGTGTTGTTGCTGGTGTTGTTCCTGGTGCTGCTGGTGCTGGTGCTGATAGTTGTGGGGTGCTGGAGGAGCATTGGGGTTTCTGTTCAGGCCAGAAAAAGTAGCCGGTTGGTTGTGCTGTTGGGGAAGGTACTTCTGGAACGATGGTTGCAGGTCAAAGTACGACAGAGGAAGAAGGTGGGCAGGAATGTTGACGGCCTGGGGCGAGTTGACGTAGTCAGTCGGAGGCTGGAAATGATGGGATCTATCAGACATGACGGGCAGTTCGGCGGTTGGGCGGTTTCGGCGGTTAGGCGGCCGGTTGTTGTTTCAAGTTGCACACGGATCTACACCCACACAACCAATAGGAAGCTAGCAAGGAAGGGCTGGGGAAAAAGGAGCACGAGAAACCCGAATAAGCACGGCTTGGAAGTTACCGGGACCTTAAGTAACCTTTAGTAAGCGGATCCAACCGGAGAATGGAAAAAGTTAGTCAATGGAGTGATGGCGAGCCGGCGGCTAATTACCAGGTAACCACAAGCTAGTGGCGGCAGGATCCGGGTCTCGGGAGATTATTAGATTGCCGATGCTGACGGGAGATGTGTCGAAGCTAGACTATGGAAATGACCAGGGCCCTCTCCCTTTAGGGATGATTTGGTAAGCAGGTATGGATTCCACAAGGGGGGGGGTCGGAGGGGGGGCAAAACGTGACTAGAAAGACGGTGTTTAACGCTGCTGGAAGTGCAAGCGGGGGCGGGGAGGCGGCACTAACGGGTCGGAACGGGAAGGGTGCCAATTACCGTGATGGATGTCGCTTTACTCGTCGACTGATGTGGTGCCTGGTTGGCCAAGTAGTTGGAGCTGTCGACAAAAAGCGGTGGTGCGGACTGCACACAGGCGCGGGCAAACCGTAGGGCGACACTACAGGGGCTGGCAGCGTGACTGGCGGTATCGTTAGCGAGGGCTGGCGGTGCGCGCGGCCATGGAACCAGTAACTTCTCAGCGATAGTCGGTCACGTGACACGCTGCCCTCTCCTAGGTGGTGGTCTGGGTGTCTTGAGCACTGTGTAGCGATGGTGGAATTGCCGGATCCTATTGATGATGATGGGTGTTCGATTGTGCCTCATATTGTAAACCACCAATCTCACACTGATGTGGGGAATCGAAAAAATATCAAAAATGTCAACTACGCAGACCGGCGATCCAGATGTGACCACTTGCCCAAAGGAGCGAAACACTCAAACGGGCCAAACGGGCCAAACGGGCCAAATGAGCCCAAATGAGCCCAAATGAGTCAAAAGTCTCTAAATAACAATCTGGTCCAATCAAGCCTAAATGAGCCAAAAGTTATTTGACAACCACCTAGACCAATTGGACCAATGGGATCTAAAACGAGACAATCCGAGCCAAAACTAGACAATCCGAGCCAAAGCAAGCCAAAAGTTTCGTCCCAGCTAAATGGACCAATAGGAGCCACAACGAGCCAAAATGAGCCAAGACTTGTAGATAATGCCTATTCTGTATCAGTCTCGTGGCTAATAATCCACTATAGCCGGAATACACTAAACACCAGTCTAAAAACGGAAACGGCTTAGCCCAATACTCGCATTTATAGTCCAATAACATCTAGAACGGGGTGTGACTTGGTTCAGGCCCTGTTCAAGCCTTGTAAAAATATACTACAATCTCTGGTAAAGATCTTTCGCCCTTTAGTAATTACCTACTTATAATAAAATTCACCAATTTATTACAATTTTTCATCATTATCAATTTTGTAACAATTTGATTATCCTTTCATTACCAATTTAATCACAAGTATTATCAATTCTATTATTAATTTTTTTCAATTTTGTCACTAATCCTATGATGAATCTCTTATCATAATTTTTGAACCTATTCAGCTGTTTATTATCTTCAACAGTTAATTTGATTTAATTTTGAAATATTTATTACTAAATCATATAGCTGCGAAAACTACAAACTGAAAATAATTACCTTTAAGCAGGTTTGATTCCAAAATGATTTCGTACATCTTTTTGGATAACAATCTGACATAAATAATACCTCTGCCAGCTTCGGATGGAAATACAACAACTGCCAACACTGACGTAAATTATTTCAAAAGTATCGATTACTGCCAGACCAGGACCTTGGAACCAACCCTGATATCTTGTACCCTTCTCTCCATTGAATCTGAACTATCCTTGTACATTGAGACTTGAAAGGGGAGTTTCTGCCTTGTAATTGATTATTTCCATATATACGAATGCTAAACTACCCTTCAATAGAGATTAATACTGAAGAATCAATGTTCTTGTTAGGGTCCCGCTAGGAGAGTTCACTACAATCCAGGTTCACTGCTCTCTGGTCCTAGCTCCAGTACCCCCACCAAAACGCCTTCAGCGACTCTCAAATTGATTTTTTGGAGGAGATCCTTTTGTTGATCTATAACTAGTCTTCTTGACTACTTTGGAATTTGTTGCTTTGCGTACGAAGTTATAGGTGCTTTTCAACTAAAAAAATCTAAAAAGTTAACCTCCAATTAATAAATTATATTTTAATTTCCTCTAATTGATAATGAAAGCCTAAATTTCCTCAACCAAGAGATTTGGGCGACTTATTCATATAATTTTGATCCATTAAATGTAAGGATCAATGATCAAATACTAAGTTATAGAGCCTGACTCGCATCTTGAGATCTACTACTCTAGGTATGGGTTCATATAAAGTTATTGTTCATTTTCTTGAAAATATTAATTGTAAATAATAAGTATAAGCATATTATATGCTAATCATAGATCATGATACCTGTCTCACCAATCATCATATAATTGAAGTGTTTAAAAAATTATTGTATGGTAATTGCTATTGTTTGGTGTGATAATTATCTAAAACAGATATAGCCATTTTATAATTTAATTGAATACATAGAAGTAGATGAAATATATTTAGTATATAGAACTCTGAAAATACAAATTTTCCAAAAAAGATTAGGTTGAAATTCCACTTTTAAACACTTTACTAAAGATGATTCACAACTTGCTTTTGAAGTAGAGGTCCTCTCGGCACCCTTAGTTTGTAAAATCAAAAATTTAATAAATCCAAAACTAGTTTCCTTGTGAGTTAGAGAAAGCGTATCATATAACATATGTAAAATGTTTTTTTACCCAATGTATCAAATATATGTGCTTATATACTTATGGATCGTTTTTATATACATATATATTGCATACAATACATAACCTATAAAACATATTAATATATAGGAGTTTATAGGTATATATTGACCAGTATACATACTATTTAATTATTCATTGGTTAACAACTTTTCTATATATTCCATATACATCCATGGTCTATTCAAAAAGTAAAGTGTGGGATCACCACCATCGTTAGAGCCCCATTAGATTGTAAACTTTGGTGCAAGCCAGACATTCCAATCTATTATAGCTCACTATCGCGCAGAGCCCCCTCACTCTCCCTAGATCTCCCTAGATCTCCCTAGAACCTCGCACTGTTTGGCTGGTATCTGCAGCGAGGCTCTCACTACAATCACAAAAGAGCCCCTAGCTTTCGCGCCATTGGTTTTCGTTCCCTCCCTAGAATCCATGATCTTGTCCCTAGCTCTCGCACCGTAGATTATCTTACCTCCCCCTACAAGCCACCTACAACACACGCACTTAATTCAACAATTATCATCCACTACACCACCATGCCCGCCTACCATTCTACATTCCTCGACGACGCCAGCTCCCGAATCGTCGGTAACGTGGTGCTCCTCCCAATTCACACCAAGTTTAGAGGCCCTTCGTACCCCCCGGAACAAGACTACGATATCATCGATGAAGTGCTCGACTTGTTCCGGGCCAATTCATTCTTCAAGAACTTTGAAATCAAAGGCCCCTCCGACCGGATCTTGATCTATGGCATCCTCTTTGTCAGCGATTGCTTGTCGAAATTGAACCGGACGGTCAATTTCAAGGAGGCCACTCGGATATTGAACAATTTGTCGTTGGATTCCTTCAGTTTGCCTGGAGAAGTCGGCTTCCCCATGAACTCGTTGTACCAGGCGCCAGCGTCCAAGAACGATGCTGATTTGTTGAGGTCGTACTTACAGCAGTTCAGACAAGAATTGGCCGATAGATTGTTGAAGAAGCTTTATGAACACGATCCCAATAGCCCCAGTAAGTTCTGGTTGGCATTTACCAAGAGAAGGTTCATGAACTTAAGCCTCTAAGAACAGAATTGGCCCTACCAAGCATCCCCTTGCCACTTTCCTAGCCATTAGACGTGCGCCGGTCCACGAATAGCTGGAAGTTTCATTGTATCGACAGTTCTGCCAGTGCCGTGACTCCATTGCACTTGGAATTTATAACTACAAGTCCCAATAAAATAGAATGCTGTAGCATTGACCTATAGGATTCCTAGCCCCCATAAGGAAATTGAATTAAAAAAACAACGAAAATCCCCTATGTGCTCTTATTCTTGGATATGAACAGTAGAAGGCCCATATCTGACGAAATTGGCTTCAATAAACGTCACTTTAGAATTGTATTATTGCATTGGCAGGATTATTTTGATAGTATAAGCAAGTAAACAGTAGTGGATTAATATATGAATTTACTGAGCCTTAGAACTCTAGCATTGCAATTGTTCAATAAATCGAGAACTATAATTGATAGATTAAAGCTCGTATTATTGTTGGTGTTATGACAGTGGATTCTGGTCTGGATTTTCTGTACCTTTTGTAATTCCAGTAACACAATTATTCAACGAATCAAGAATCATGCTAATTTCATAAATCATATATAATTCAAAATGGGCTTATCACTCTAAGAAACTGCCAATGTGATCAATGAATCAACCATAATGATCAATAATTAAATCATATATTCAAGTGCTAACCATAGGGAACAACTGGATTATTAAGCTATACCTTTTGGAGTTCTAGTATTGCATTTTTTGATGTTAATTGTAAACATTTGAATGAATTGGATCATTGATTTTTACTTTTATATAATTGATCTATTAAAGAGCTTTCCTGAACCCATGAATTCGAATATTTCAACTCAATTAATGGAAATATTAATATTGCTAACAAAATGAATACGGACAATAATGGCTACAATTTTTCACCAATACATAGGAGATATCATTACGTTTCAATTATCCAACTCAATAGAAATATAATAACTTATCAATTCCAAAAGCGTCAAGAACTAAATTAACATATATTATTATCTTATCTAATAGCAATATATAATTAATCTTTTCACCGATTATGGTACTATAATATACAACCAACCATTCAAAATGATGGTTCAACTAAACTAGCGATGTTTTGGTGCACATCTAAGCTTTGATATTAAAAATGTACAGAACAGGTTCATTGATAGCTAACAATACAATTTAATAATCTTAGTCATGCTACTAGATCGCTTATACTGAACCAACTGAATTATTTATTAGTTTCATTACATTCATTTAGATTTTATATAAAATCTATATAATTAGCGAAATGATAGGACTTTCTTTGAATGGCAAATACTCAAAATCTATTGAAGTGTTTATCAAGTATGATAGGGTTACCAATAAACTAAATATACAATCAAAAAAAGTTCCAAATTTATCTGATAAAGGTAAAATCTCAAAATGGGTTGTGTGATCAGCTAATAGGGAAAGAGTTAAGACTCATTTATTAAATAAAAAGTAGAAAATAGAAATAAAGTAGATGTTCTTATTCACGACTCAATAAATACTGAGCTTTTGGTGAATTTCTTTTAAGATATTATATATCATGAAATCCGTCAAAACATATTTGAGCCTTGAAGATTGTACCAATTTTAATCTTGCAGATTCCACCAATGGTAAGGTCGTCGTATATTTGCCATAGATAGTGGATGCAGATCTTACTTATTAACCGTATCTTCAATAATTTGTGTAGTTCCACTATTTAGTAGCCCCATCTTGGGATCCATACCCCTACCTGTTTTCTATAGTTCTCGTACTCCTCGCCATACATTTTTACTAAGTACCACTCCTCCACTCTAATCCGTACCCCGAAGAACTTGCCTAAAATCACCATACTTCCCACTAGACTGACCCAGTTGCGCAAGAACACCTGGATACCGATGCCAAACATCCAGAACCCTGTATAACTGGGGTGTCTCATGAGCGAATACACGCCTTTGACCACCAATCCCCTTCCTTTTCCTGTTTCAATGATGTGGGAAAACGATTCACCACAAGTCTTCATGGCCAATCCACGAACAGCAAGCCCAACAGCCACCATGGCAAGTCCCAATACCGTCAGAACCGTGTTAAATCCCACGGAGGGCACTTGTCTCATCCATGTACTGTGGACAACAAGAAACTCCCATACAGTGAACAATTGGACCATTCCAAACTCAAAGTTGCCCTTGTTGCCATATATCAAAAACGACCGCGAATTGACCTTCGACGTCTGGTACAAGTAAGTCATCATGAACTCGCTGAGGAAGTAGTACGGCATCATCAATCCGTACACCCAAAGTAAAGGGGAGTATTTGGACGGAAAAACCACAAGTAAGCAGCAAGATACAGCCACAGCCGAGCCAAGCACAAAAGATACGCCAACTATCTCATGGAGGGGGTTATTTTGCGGGTTGTACATTGACGTGCCACCATCATGGGGTTGGCTCCTTTATATTCTAAGGTGCCTTGAAAGTGGTGATACCTGGTAAGGGCACGCTGTTGCAGCCATTACTTTATTAGGCCACGGCAATAGCCACCAATACCACCAGGGAGGGAGTCGAGTGATTAATGGGACTCAGGTGGAAGGGTGGCACAATTTTTATTTGGATTTGTGTCTTGTGATGAAACGGCCTTGAAACAAATACTGAAACAATTCTTTTGGGTATGAACATTGGGGTTGAAACTATATAACATACCACATCGAGGAGTTCGGGTTGGTTTATTCATCCGGAAGTGTAGAGTAATTGACTAGTTAAGAATCTCCAGAGCTCTGAAACACAGTCAGATGAATTAGTATAAATGTGATGGAGTAAAAGAGAAATAATATCACATTGGGACCTGGAATTTCTCCCAATCAAGGAATACCAATCTTCAGAAAGTCTGTACCGAATGCATTCACAAGCTACAACACTGTTATTTCTCATGTCCTCTACGCTTTCAAGTTATTGGATTCATAAAACCATTGATGAAATTCACGTGACGGCATGACCAACTATCATTTACATTGTCGTTGGCCAACTATGCCACTGCAATTTTATCCCAACTTGGTTGAGCAGATTAGATGGGGGTTCCGAGGATCGTTGAACTTTGTAGGCCCAAGCTTGGAATAACGTTAAATAACTGTGCTAAAACAAAACAAAGTAGTTGATATTTCTGATTAATATTTCTCACCTAGTGTTTATTATAATTTACTATAAAACAACAAGCATTTGTGACGTTAGGCAAGGTGTACAGGATGTGGATGCTCATAAATAACTACCCTTTCATCCTTCTTGTCGTACACTATATTGGGTCTATAAGACCAATTAGAGAAATTCACGTGACCGGATCGATATCATCACAACCACTTACATTACCTTGCCATTCATGCCAAACTACGCCCGCTACAACCCCATAGAGGTGAATCTCGCGGTGGTGGTGGCTAAATCACTCGTTCTTGGAGGCATCTTCCTGGGAAATTTGACCCTCATCGTTTTCAATCACCTTCAAATCATCAATACCCCAATCCAACTACATTACTATTTGGTATTCTGGTGTATCTTCCACACGCTTGAGTTCTTGACCACCGCCCTCTTCAATAACTCCCAGGTCGAGGACGACTCATTCATACTCGAGGACTGGGATATTCATGTGATGAACGGGCTCTGTCTCTTGGAATTTCTGGTGAGATGGTATTTTTGGTCACACCAATGGCCATTTACATGGTACGCATTGATTGTAGTGATATTGGGGCAGGTATCGAGGACTTTGGCCATGTACACAGCCAGCGAGTCATTCAATCATTATATTCAGCGAGAACACAATGAAAAAACCCATCAATTGGTCACCACCGGAATATATGCCATTTTGAGACACCCCAGCTACTTCGGGTTTTGGTGGTGGTTTATCGGACTTCAATTGTACATGAATAATGTGGTGACTTTAGCAGTGGGAGGCTACGTTTTGTGGAATTTCTTTAATAAAAGGATTAAATTTGAAGAGGAATTCTTGGTAAAGTTCTTTGGAGAAAAATACCTCGACTACAGAAAGAGAGTGAGGACTGGCATACCGTTTATACATTGAAGAAAACGTCTTTTAGGGGTAAAGATTCACAAAATTGTATAAACCACGGAATTTCCCAGTAGGTTATGTCATTTACAATATAATACCAGGGATATTTTTTCATGGGTATTGTCTTGGCCAAAGCCCAGAGTCCATCAGTTGTAAAAAGTTATAGATATAGAGCCTCCGTTACGCTTCTAACTAAAAGTACATATTGGCCCAATGGGCCATACCCTGCTTGTCTTTGGCATTTGGGTGTTTGTTCTGACCGAATAGGCTGGCGAACTCAATCGTGTCTTGGATTTCCCATCATGGTTTTGAGATATTTAGACATTATACAGAAAATAACCACGTATTTGCCAAGAGCCATTGTATGTTTAGAGCCATTTATCCACAGTGCTGAACCAATTCTTACTAGTCACACCTGGTTTAATCATGATCGACATACAGAAAGGTACAAATGCATAAAGTAGCAGAGATCAGCTCTCGCCTGGTACTGCTAAATCTCAATATGATTGGATATTTTATTGTATTTTGGCGAAGCAACCATTGCCCCTATTACTCCCTAATCAGACCACACGATGGTACAAGCATTAGTCGATCCATAGTACCATCCTTCCGAGATTTATTGCTGGTTATATGATCATACCATACTACAGGACCAAAAATAGTAGCCATGACAATTCCAGCAATATTGCCGAATTTGGGCAGGATGTTCCAACACACGTGAATATGTTTCATAGGTACTTGTAGACCCCTAATGTGGACCACACCAGTTGTAGGGTTGCAAGAAGGATCTACACAATTAAAAACTGGAGGATCTTGTGGATCCCACAGATGCAGTAAGATTTACTGGATTTCTTCTATTCGTATTTCTATGGTATCTAAAAAAATAGTTGTTGATCCTGTAGCCGAATATGCCTAAGTTGGAGGACCTTACTTTTTTCTTGGATCCACCCCATTACCGTTAAGATTTCTGTACATCATAACACCGTTATCTCCGTCAACAAATTGACACCATCTACCGGACTTCCACAACGACACCCACATGTTCTCGTCGGTGTGCATGTAGTGTTCGCCCATGACCTTCTTGATGGCCTCACTGGCCTCTCTGGCGTTGTAGAAAGGAATTCTGGAGACATAGTGGTGCAAAACGTGGGTCTCGATAATGTCATGGAAAATGTGCTTACCCACAAAACCGAATTCACGGTCAATAGTACAAGCAGAGCCTCTGGCAAAATTCCATTCGCTTGGTTGGTAGTGAGCAAGCTTGGGGTCGGAGTGTTGCAAATAGGTGATGAACACTAACCAATGGTTGACCAAAACATATGGCAAGAACCAGTTGACCAATAAGTTGAAGCCACCGTAGTTCTTGTACCAGGTGTAGATAAGGGCAAATTGGGAAATGATCCCGATATCCGATAAGATCACATACCAGTAGTCTCTCTTGTCAAAAATCAAGGAAGAAGGGTTGAAATGGTTGGTTTTAAGGAATGACACACCGGGGAATTCTTGGCCCGAAGACACATCGGTGGCCAAGTAAGCAATCCATCCGAAGGTTTGTTGGAAAATCAAGCAAGCCAAAGTGTAGATGGGAGTGTCGCCCACCAAATCTTCCAAGTCTTCGACACCTCTGTTCTTCAAGAACTTCTCCTTGGTCTTGGGCACAAACACCATATCTCTGGTGAGGTGACCAGTGGCCTTGTGGTGCTTGGAGTGAGAAAATTTCCAGGAAAAGTAAGGAACCAACCAGTAAGAGTGCAACACCCAGCCCACGGTGTCATTGACCCATCTGTAGTCGGAAAAGGCGCCGTGGCCACATTCGTGGGCCAACACCCAGAGCCCGGTACCAAACAACCCTTGCAAGTACACGTAACCGGCCCAGGCTGCGAATCTCACGTACTGGTTAGGCAAAAGATGAATGTAGTTGTTGGCAGCATAGGCAAACACCAACATCCAGAAGATGTCACGGGCCACATAGTAGAGCGATTCAAACACCCTACGCTCGTAGCAGTGCGAAGGAATCACGCTCAAGATGTCCTTGATGGTGAAATCAGGCACCTTGAAAGTATTACCATAAGTGTCGGTAGCAGTCAAGCCTGGGGTCAAGGTCGATTGCTTCAAGGTGGCCACATTGCCCTTCTTCTCGATCTTGGCACCGGCACCAGCGCCAGTACCCAATTGCGATCCGCTAGCGGTTACTTGGGACATAATTGAACAAGTTCTTAGTGGATTTGAGATGAGGTTTTTTTGAAAATTGGATCTGCCCACGGTTAAATAACCACTCAAAAACCCACCCAAAAAAAAAGAAACCGGTTACACAAGCAGGCGTACCGTTCAAAAGAAACAAAATTGACCTGGAATTGATAGCCCATTTAAACTGCGACAATGGCTTTTACTTTTAGATAAGCTTTTTGATTAGGGGCAGGGATGAGGCGCCCGTGCGTGATTAAGTTGGTGACTACCATCAACTATTATTTGGCGTGCCGACGGGGCTTACTATACTTGTTTCTACTGGGGTTTGGTTCTACTTTGTCACAAATAGTTAAACTCCTATCGGGTGATGGGCCCAACTTTTAGGGTGCGATTATGCGACCCAAAAAAAAAAAAAAAATGGCCGATCCAACGGGATTTGGCAGGGCCCAATGTTGAGACTAGTGGGCCCATCGTCTCACGTGCTGCTATTACTATAGCTATGGAATCTCACCTGACTATGGAATCCCACCTATTGGCCCCTTTGGCCCGAGGTCCTTTTCTCCTTATCGGGAAATAACCGTAACCAATGCCTGCATGCAGGCCCCCATCCTCGCCATCTCGGTCCGGTCAATGGGTTTCCAAATCACACTCACACGGCAGTACCCTCGCTGCCCCACATTGTCCTATCTGTCAGAACTGATGGTGGCTGTTTAGCTGTAGACTATTGTTTCTATGGGTTTTTTTTCTTTTTGCTTTTGGCATTCGCTGGGGCTCCTGTCACCGCACGTGATTGCTTCAAGACCCTGTATAACTCAAGCCATTGGCGATGTCATTAACCGATGCCATAGACGAACCAAAGGCTCCCACAGACTTTCAAGCGTCCACCATACGTCTCGGTGACTTTGGTGCATTTTCTTTTAGTGTTTTCTGGTAGTATAGTGTCCACTGTATATGGCTGTAGAGTGACATTCTGGTTGACTCCGATCCCGACGATCTAACATCTATTTATTAGTCGGGGAACTGCCTATATAATATTCCGATCCAGCTCTGTCCTGGATCAGGTGGTGACGATAAGCGGTAGTTCCCCATTGACTCGAAATATCTGGTCTAAGACGTTTTATTACCAGTTCAAGCTAACTACTGGCGATATTAAATATCAAATCCTCGGTCTGGCTAGGACTTGGTTCCTAGTAAAATAAGGCCTGGCTGGCCCAATGGGTAGTTTCTTATCTATGACGATTCAGATGTCAATAATAGGAGGTCCATCACAGGAAATTCCAGTATTTGGACTGGCTCGGGTCTTGCTTTTCACTAGAATTGACTAGTTTCTGGTCCATGATACTAATCAGTCAATTGACACGGTCAGTTGCAAGAATAGTAGACTGGGATCTTTGATCTGGATTATATTCTTCTGGACCATAAGTCAGTTTTTTGTTTTTTTAGTTTGATCCTTGTTTTACTTTGATCTTGTTATGCATTTTATAGCTCCGGATCTTCTTTACTGATCCTTTTGACCTTGAGGTAACAACCAGTCTAGCACCTAGCCCCACAAACCAACCACTCCCATAAAATTTATAATGATATTGATAATTACATTATATATTACCAGTAAAGTGGGTAATATAGAGGTTTTTGAAATGTCTTTACTGACATTAACCGTTAAAATTATTTGGGCTATCTCTCTGATCTTTGGCTGGTTCTTATAGTTATACTGAGTGCTTGACATTGAAACTACTATTCGTAAAATTGTTATACAATAAGATCAGTAATTAAATTGTAGTTGGAGCCGAAAACTCTAAAAGATGGATTATGGCTAGTTCTGTTATTCATTACCATTTGTTAACGAACCGAGACTTTATAACTTTTTAAATGTTGATTTTCATTTATTTCAATCTCTTCATTCTGGCCCTTCTATTTCTGTTATTTGTAATAGCTCACAATAACCCTACTTGGCTCTAAAAACCTACGATACCATCTAACATAGCACCCTTAATTATTTATTTATTATTCATACTTGATAAAAATTACATCAATATTATATATATTATTTTTATTATCCGTTTCAGAACCCAATATTTTGGGTTATACTAACCTCTAGATTTAATTAAGCAAATGACAGAAGTATGTATATTGAGCAGTTTCTTCGGGGCCAATAGAGTTGCTTTCAATTTGCACCCAAAAATGGCTACAAAGAAAAGATATTGAAGGACTTTGGTAGTAAACGACAGTAAGGGTTTATCGTTAGCTGGAGCATACGTAGTAGCTTCAATGGTGACCTAAAAAAGTCTTTGGAATTGCCCAGATTTACATGCTTTAAACATTAATTATAGAAATCTGTATTTACCCAATAAGGATGGCCAAACAGATGTAACCTTTGATCTGTACTCTTCTACACATCTAGAAATATGTATTACCCTTGAGATGGCCCACATAGCCAAAAAAAGCAGCAAGAAATCAACCCTGTCATTTGTATTAGTTTTTAATCAACGAATATTCGCCAACCTGGTGTTGTTCATATGCACATTAATATCCAATCTATCAGCATCCTCCTCGATCTTTTTCAACCTGGCGTTTTGACTATCCACTTCTGTGGCCATGGTTCCTGCGGTTCCCTTCAACTTCTTGGCATAAAGACCAATTTGGTCTAAGTTGTTGGCCAATTCCTTCTCCATCTCATCGTCCTCGGAGTCGTTTTCGAACTGGTATCTCCTTGCAGCAGCCAAGTCACGCTCGCCCTGGTATTTCTGGTGAATGTCGTTGTTGGTGGCATTATTGGTGATTCCCAGCTTGATTCTTTGTTCACTGGCATACATTTCGCGTCTGTTGGTATCTCTCATGTACTTTTCTTGGGCCTTTGCGTTCTTAAGAAGCTCTTCCTGTTGACGCAAACGAGACTTTTTGTTGAATGGGTTTCCATAGGCGGGAATGAAGATCGACCGGTTCAACCGATTCAACTCTTTGACTTTTTCATCGGCAATCTGGGTCTGGGTGTCAGCCAAAAGCAAGTTTTGCTCGGCGTTATATAATCTTTCCGATTGCGAACCCAACATTCCCAAGGTGTTGGTACCTGAAGCATCGGCCTCTTGGGCCATCCGCAAGGTGTTTCTGGTCAGAGCCAACGATTCTTGCTTGACAAACCGAATATCTTGTTTTATGGCCTCGACCTCCTCGTCTTCGGAGTTGACCTGTTCTTCCTCGGGCAAATCTTCTTCGATATTCAAGTTGAAATCCTCGGGGTCTTCATTTAGGTCAAGAGTCGATTCGTCATCATAAGTCGGGCGCCGTGCGACCGTGGTCAGGTAGAAATCGGTGTTGGTGGGCATTCTGTTCAAATCGATTGATTCCTCGTCGCCCATCACTGATCTGGCGGTGCTGCGGCCGTAAGGGTTGGCCGAAGCCGATGTTCTAACGCTGGAAGCAGAAGACTGGGCAGTTGGTGCCGGTCTGCCACCGTAAGGGTTAGACGATGCCGCTGTTCTGACACTGGAAGCCGACGACTGGGCATTGGGGCCCGGTCTGCCGCCGGGAGCCCTTGCAGATGCTGCTGACGAGGTCACTCCAGGGACCCTGGCGCTGGCATAGGGGTTATTGCTGGCACCAGCACCGCCAGCACCACCGCCGCTGGAACCACGGGTGGGCACCAGAACACTGGATCTGCTGCTGGGAGTAGCATAAGGGTTGGATCCGCTACTACCGTAGGGATTCAGGCCTTGTGCCGCCCCCGACGATTCGTTTCTAGTCCCGTAGGGATTCAGACCGGCTCCACCAGCATCGCCGCCCCCGCTATTCTGGACACCGTATGGATTGCTGGCCTGCTCTGGGCCCTGGGCGTAAGGATTACCGCCGTTTCCCCCGATATTGGCGTTGGCGTAAGGGTTAGCGGGCGCCATTCCTGGCGTGCCGGTGTTTCTTTCTTGAGCGTACTGCCTAAAGGCGCCAAACTTCTCCTGGCGGCCGTTGGCGCTCTTGGTGGCGATCCCGGCGTGTGTCAAGTGATCCCGGATCTCCTGCTCCGTCGGATCCTTTTTCAGGAACATCTTTTTGATACCCATTGTGGTTGTAGTTGTAGTTGTAGTTGTAGATGAAGTGGAGAATATGACTATATGGTGGAGGGCTGGGTGCAGGAAACCATTCCAGTGATAGAGGCGAAGTGACTGACGATGGGCTAGATGATGTCTATATACATGAAAGAGGTCGAGGGGGTGGTTTATTGAGGGTAGAAAAATATTTGGGGGCTGTGAAATAAATAATATTTAATTTAGTTGGTGTAAAAAGAATCGTATAATTAGTTCTTATATTCATTGAAAGTGAATAAAAAAAAAAATCAATATATTAATTAACTGTGCAACACGGTAAACTAATTTGTAGTAGTAGTAGCAACGGTGGAATTAAACCACTTACTATCCAATATTTAGTTGGTGGAATGTTATAATTATTAACCGTAAAGAGAATCCTTTGGACTATAAAATTGATTATAAATTATATTTATTAATTGTGAATACAAAACGATAATTGTCACCAAAACAACATGTTTATTCGTTTAGATGTTGTCGCAACTGTGACCATAGAACCCCATAACATCCAATATTTAGTTGATGCAATGTTATAATTATTAACCGTAAAAAGAATCCTTTGGACTATAAAATTGATTATAAATTATATTTATTAATTGTGAGTACAAATAATTGTCACTTCAACAAAATGTTAATTCGTCTAATTAATCGCAACTGTGACAGAAAATCAGCTATCATACTATAAATTAGCCCCCACTAACTGTTATAATTGAAAAATAAACGAAGCAAACATCACTTGATTCGTGTATTTTTTATCGCATCCTTAACAATAAATATACTTCCATCAAAACATATATCATTTCGTTTAATTGTCGCAAACCGTGAATATAAATCAACAATCTTTCACCAGAAATATATATTAATTTATTTTTGCAAGTATTATACTTACTAGCTGTATTTATAAAATAGCCATAAATTTATCTGTCCTTCTTATATTTCGTCAACTTATCAATTAATTTGTATTTCCTATATATTCACCAACACTGCATACTAATCGAGGGTGTTTATGTTTTGCTTACACTGTACTAATTCAAGAGTGATGTTTCGCTAATCCTGAATCGTAAGTTTTAATTTAAAAATCTACCAATTCAAAAATATTTGACAGGAACTGTCAATTGCAATACTGATGAAACGCTAACTCCGACCCCAAAACCAGGACGGATGCAAATTCTAATGTATTTACCAAATTTGACAACAGTTTTATTTATGATACAATTTTTACCTTCTCTGAAGTAGTGGAAGCTAGCGGTGATTAATACCTACAGACCTAACGAAATTGTTTCTATTTCAATTTAAATTGTTGTCAAGAACGTGGTTAAAGTCTTATATATAAATAGTTCTGGGGGCTCAGTTGTGAAAATTATAATATTGTACCTTTAATTGGTAAAATGGCAGAAATATCTCTATCAATCAGATCCGTACAAGATTGATTCTTTATTCTTCTATTTATAAAGATCAAAAAGGTGAAAAGTTATGGTATCAAGTCTGGGGATCAAACTCGTATATTCATTCAGGCATGGAGAAAATTATACATTCACAAACTCAAGTATTCGTAAGATGGCATCATCATTCTTGTGAGATCCATGTCGTGATCTTTTCATTTTTGTAGTACGAACAATATAGGTAATGGTAAGTTGTGGAGGTTGAGCTTTATCCAACCGCAGATAATGAAGAGTTGAAGTTGAAAATGGATACACAAACAGATTTACTATTACATTTGTAACTCAATTATTAGATTACAGGTAAAATTCACGCCAACGAAGATATTATTTTTTAAATGTTAACTTTTAATTACACTTGAGTTGTGGAAATGTTTGGATTTCACTAACGGTTACTCAGATTCATACATCACAAACACCAAATTAATTTAGATGGTGCAGGTGCTCATATTAATTATGGAGAATTATCCACTAGTGCTGGTAATTTATAGTAACCGTGTATTGGTATTATGTATAGATATTATTGACTGGTTCCGGTTTTTCTTGTCACAGCGACAATTTCATGAGTAAAATATGTAAAAACTTCAAATATATATATTATACACATGGGCCGTAAAATTACAAGTATTTCTGAAAAAGAATAGTGAATAATTTGTCGCTAAAATACCCCTGTTTAATTGCTGCTAGTATTCCCATCCAACTAAGTAATATTTGTTGTTGGTATCCTTTTTTTTGTTCAATATTCTGACACGTTTATATACAATTCGAGGGTAGAGTTGTATTAAACTGATTTATTTAAACCCCCATTTGAGTAATTAAATATGACCTACCGTGCTTGTCCATTACAATTATATACAATATTATAACTTCTGTTTTATACTAAGATAATTTTTAGTGCTTAGTGTTCCAGCATCTAGGCAAGCTTAACAATTTTTTCCATTAATTCTTGTAGGTTTTGTAAACGTTTGTATAATTAGTCCAGTACACCTGGCTATAACCTCGCAAAAATTTCAGCCTTACAAAGATCTCCGGGTATCTAATGTCACCATCTACAACTTTAAATCTCTGTGGCACATAAAAAAACCGAAACCGATATTGTTTCAGCCGTCCTTAACAATGTAAAAGCCAATACATCGTAGATCGTAGATCGTACATCGTAAACGGTGGTTTCTAAGCCTGGTATCGACTCGCTGACTAGATGAATAGTTGGCTAGTTAATTAGGAGCTCATACTATCATAATAGTTACACTGACATTTGGTTAAAGACTTCTTTTGTATTCAAGCTTTCGGAGCCGGCCCCGGCTTGCTTACCATCACCTTCAACCAATCACATGAGTTGGAGAACTCACTATTGATACCCAATATTGCGGTAACCCGGCAAATGTCGCTTTGTGAAGTATGTACCTGCTACCTTTTACCCGGAAACTACCGGTTTGGGTCGTACAAGTACCCCGCTCCTACACATAATTGATTTAGTACTGGTGATGATACGACATCACGACATCACGACATTATAAGGTTGATAATTTATACTTTTCACCATTTTCAATTGTTTTCCATCACTTTTCTTTCCAAGAACCCAAAAATGCCTGAATTAGAGAAAAAGCCCATCAACTTTTCCAATATCCTCTTGGGTGCAGGTCTTAATATGTCTGAAGTGACCACTTTGGGTCAACCATTAGAAGTGGTGAAAACTACCATGGCTGCCAATCGGTCACTTTCAATTCTTCAAGCCACCAAATTGGTGTATTCTAGAGGGGGTCTCTATGGGTTCTACCAAGGGTTGATTCCTTGGGCCTGGATCGAAGCCTCCACCAAGGGAGCAGTGTTACTTTTCGTGTCAGCTGAGGCTGAATACCAATTCCGTAGATTGGGTGCCAGCAACTTTGTATCTGGTATGGGAGGAGGTATCAGTGGAGGTGTTGCTCAAGCATACTTGACTATGGGGTTCTGTACTTGTATGAAAACGGTTGAGATCACTCGTCAAAAGCAGGCTGCTGTTTCTGGTGTTCCTCAACAAACATCATTCCAGGTTTTCAAGGAGATCTATGCTAAAGAAGGTATAAGAGGGATCAACAAGGGGGTCAATGCGGTTGCCATCAGACAAATGACCAATTGGGGTTCCAGATTCGGGTTCTCCAGATTAGCTGAAGAAGGTATCAGAAAATTGACTGGGAAAGGCCAAGATCAATCTTTAAGTGCAGTTGAAAAAGTCGCTTCTTCAGTTGTTGGTGGTGGGCTTTCTGCTTGGAATCAACCAATTGAAGTCATCAGAGTCGAAATGCAATCCAAAACCACCGATCCTAATAGACCCAAGAACTTGAATGTGGTCTCTGCATTCAATTACATTTATAAGAACAACGGTATCAAGGGTTTGTATAGAGGTGTCACCCCTAGAATCGGTTTGGGTGTGTGGCAAACCGTTTTCATGGTTGCATTCGGTGATATCTTCAAGAAGATGTTGAATGCAGAAGGAGGCCATTGATTTTTTTTTGATAATCATAATCCAATGCATGATAGAGTGAGCGAGTTGACCGAAAACCTCGTGATTTATATATATTCAATTCAACATAAACGGATCCGCTGGAAAGAAAGGGCCACATATGGCTCATCTCAATAATTAGAGTTGTTTCTGTACATGGTTTAACCAGCCCCAAACAGGTCATATAAAGCATTTTGGTTTGGGTTTATGGTCCATTCGTTGGCTGCAAAATTGATGCAATAATCACATCGAATTTTTCACAATAAAGTCAAAATAAAATCACAATAAAATCACGATAAAATTCAACAAACACAGTGAAATATATTTTTAGGACAATTGTAATCGAGTCAATTTAGTATAAGTAAAATGCTCTTGAGCTCATCGGCATTTCTGTTAGTTTTTGTGGCACTAGCCATTCGATTATTCGATTCGAAATGGCTGCAATTTATATATATATTTATATATATATATATTATTTGTAGAAACTCGGTATATTTTTTTTATCAATTAATAGACCACTTTTCAAGTCATATTGCTTACTGCTGAACAACTATATATTGTCCAATCAACAGGCTAAAGTTATTTGGAATGAATATATTATTCCTTACATTTGCTTTGGATAACTAATTTGGACTAGCCTCAAGTAATTTTCCATCAATAATAGGCCAGTATTCACTTTACGTTGCTGAACAGCTATATATTGTACCAATAAATAGCTTATGATATCCTATTCGTTACATTTGCTTTGGATAACTAATTTGGACTAGCTTCAAGTAATTTTCCATCAATAATAGACCAGTATTCACTTTACGTTGCTGAACAGCTATATATTGTACCAATAAATAGCTTATGATATCCTATTCGTTACATTTGCTTTGGATAACTAATTTGGACTAGCCTCAAGTAATTTTCCATCAATAATAGACCAGCCAGTTTCTATTAAAAAACAATAATTATTTGTTATTATAATTGTTTAAATATTTCTTTTGGTTCAGTTATATTTTGTCCTTTTTTTATAATATTTGTTGTTTTACTTTTATATCTTTTAGTTCGTGATGACTAGCAATTTCCATTTCGTATTATCAAATTTCAGATAATAATCTATATTAAACGAATATAAATTCTGATTCTTATAATTATGTCAATGTTCTTATTAGTTTCAGAATGTAATTATAGTGTATTACTCGAGAAACTATATATTGTCCAATCAACAGGCAAAAGTTATTTGGTATGAATATAGTATTACTTAAATTTGCTCTAGATTGACTAATTTTAACTAGGCTGAAGTATCAGGACGAAGTTGTCTACTTAATTGGACCATTAGGACAAACCACGGGTGTAGAGGATAGGAGAGTGCAATGGAAGCTAGGTTTTGGACCACTGAGCAGTTCAAGAGGTTGAGTTCAAGTGCCTGAATAGTTCATTGGAATATGTCTATATATGATTAGTTATATGATTACATATAGACCGTGATTCCAGGAATGAAAATGTAATTGTTGGCTGATACTCCAATGGACCATTTCTTTTGTTTGATATGTTACAAGCTGAGCTGGTCAGTTTTTTATTTGATCCGATGATTGGTATGGTTGGTGCCCCATCTATCGTAACAATACAAGCCCAAAATAGTCAAACCCAAGCCAGCAGCTTGAATATTGGAGAAATTTTTATTTTCCCAAATAAATGCAAGAAGAATGATGATAATTCTTTTTAAAATATTGGCAATGGAGTAATTGATGGGAGACATCGATCCCAATAATTGGAATGCCAATAATGATTGCAAAAAATGGGAAAAGCCGTTTAGTCCAATAAGAAAGCTAGTGGATGCAGTCAATTGAAACAAAGAAATGGAGGGTGAGGTGAACTCAGAAACAAGATACACCGGCAAGGTGAACACAAACCCAAGCATGGAACAATAACACAAAATGGTCAATTTGTCGACTTTTTTATTGGAGTTATCGGTCTTTCCAGCCACAGGCAAAACCTGGACCACGTCATCCTTATGAATGGTGAGTCTCTTTTTTGCGAAAATGTTTTGAGATACAAAAATCAACATTGAAATAAACGCATACACGAGCCCGGTGATATAGGAAGAAGACGAGGAAGACGAGGAAGACGACGACGACGACGACGACGACTTCTTGGGCTTATAGCACGTCAACATGATCCCCACGATCAAAGGCACGAGGGTGACGTATGTGATGGTTTTATATTTGATTTGGAAAAGACAACGGTAAATGGCCACGGTTGTCAATGGAGACAACGCCTTGATGGTATGGACCACGGAGACCGGGATGAG
This sequence comes from Suhomyces bribrorum, assembly GCA_030561385.1. NCBI lineage: Eukaryota > Fungi > Ascomycota > Pichiomycetes > Serinales > Debaryomycetaceae > Suhomyces > Suhomyces bribrorum. The sequence goes on along the minus strand of JAKTXG010000026.1, from coordinate 77,374 downwards.
CGAGGTTGCCTTGTGGGAAGTCAAATGGCCCACAAACTGGAAGCAGCCCATTGGAAAGGTGGTATAAATGATTATGCTTGTAGGGGTCAAAAATGAAGTGACGGCCGATAACGTGGATATAGGCACAGGAGCTTCCTGAGGAAGCACGCCCTTGGGGAAATAGGCTCTGGCCAGCGGGCGCAAAGACACCACGGCTAGTAATAATACAGAAAGGGCGGAATTGATCAAGAACTGAAACTGGGTAAGGGTGATGGGGTACTTGAACTCCGATAAGATCATCTTGGTGGAGTTATTGGAAATGACCGATACCAAGTACCACGAGATGCAGAGAATCGAGACCTTGAGGTCGATCGGCGGCAAATACTTCAACAAGTAATGGTCGCTGGTCCAGGCCACGTCTTCAAACGTCTGTTCTTTAATGGGAGTAGACGCTGTGGAGAGCGGAGGAGATGGAAGCTGGAACGCCAGAAAGTGGTTATTCTGCGACAAGCTGAGGTGTTTGCTGGGCCGAGGAGCATGGAGCGCCGGCCGTTGCCCCGCTAGCTTCGACAAATTGGTCGAACTGCTATTGGGATTGATTTGAGATGAAAAGATGCCATTGTCACCCTTTTTATAGTGGACACCGTACGGCAGCGAGGAAGCGGGGCCATGGCGGGGCTTTTCGACGACAGCATGAGTCATCTTCGGAGCTAGGCACGAGGAGGAGGGGTTAAGCGAATGTGGGCTGCTAGCAGAAGAAGAGAAGTAAGTGTTGTGGATGTAAAATTGTTTTAAAAGACGGTTGTTATCAGGAAAAGAAACGATCACGTGGCTTACGTCAGCAGCGCTGGCCAGCTGAACTGTGGCGAAGGAGGCCAGCGGAGCGGGGAAAACGGGTGGGGGGGGTAAAAAGGGCACGGGGCTAGTGGCTAGTAGCTAGCACGCCAGAGGATGGTGCTGAACACCACAACAGCGGCTTCTAGCTCGTGGTAGTGCTGGCGTAGCAGCTCCAAAGGCGACGAAAAGGGTGCAATGTCACGTGACCCAAATTTCTTTTTCGGGCCATCGAGATAAGCCACAGGTGTATGCAGGACGGCTCCGATCTGTTGTAGTAGCAACACGCCAGTGGTGTTTAGAGATCAGCCCAGTTGGGAATATCACGTGCGCGAGATGCAGGTTTGACAGGTCACGTGGGAACACCGGGTACCGAAGGGCCCCTCCCCGAACGAGCCAGCACGGCGGTGCAAGCTTCTGTGAAGCACCACTGCAGCCAGGATCAGAAGAGGACAGCAGTGCTCCTCTAGTAGAATGGATAGATAAAAGACAGGTCACGTGACCCGACTTCTGCTTAAGTCCTCCTGGCGTGCCCAACCGTGCCTTAAACGGCATGAAGCTGACCCCTATCAGTGCCGCCTGGACTGGCGGAGTTGATTCGGTGCCGTAGGTGGCATTTTACTTGGCAGTTTCGGTTACGTCAGGATGACACATGGCGTGTCACGTGACTTGTATACTACTACAGTGAAAACCAGCCATTGGGGGTGACGCCACTTGGAAGTGGAGGAAGACAGGAGGAGGGATTTGTTTTTTTGTGCAGGCTAGCATTGTTGGCTGTAGCATGTGGTTTTCTTGGTGTCGTTGTGTCGTCCCCGCCCACCGAGCCACGCGGACCAAACCTCGCTTGCTGGCTCGCTCGCTCGCCCTGTAGCTAGGGGGGGACACTCAGGGTCCTGTAGGGAGAAACTGCGGAGAGCTCTCCAGTACGACAGACCAACACAACCATCAATCATCAACCATCAACCATCACAGAACACATAGATAAGCCAGCATTTACCTGCAAAAAGCAGCCAATAGTAAATCAATTGAGCCCATAGGAGTAGTAGGGATTGCATTATTGGGCCAGATACAGTATTTCCCCGTGATAGCTCTCTTTTTCCTCCCATTTCTCCCCAGCATAAAATGGCCCTAACCGCACCTCTCTAGTCTCGCTAGCTACCACCATCTCCACCACCGCGAGCTCGCTAGCTACCACCACCACTACCACCACCACCCCCGTCCCGCACCACTATCTCAAACAATCCCATCCATTCTCTAACACGCCAGTAGCCCCCAAATGTCTTCCCTAGCCCTATACGCCACCAAGCTACTAGTCAAGCGTCTCACCGACGACGACGACGACCCCTACGTGGCCCCTCCCGACGATCAATTGGAAGAACCAAACCCCGTCACCGAAGAAATCTTCTCTTCATGGGCGTTGTTTATCCTCCTCTTCCTCCTCTGTTCAGCGTTATGGTCATCGTATTTCCTCCAGCAAAGAAGAATCAAGGCCATTCACGAAACCGTGTTGTCGATCTTCTACGGAATGATCGTGGGGCTTGTGATCCGGATGAGTCCTGGGCATTATATCCAAGACGCCGTCAAATTCAATTCCAGTTACTTCTTCAACATTCTTTTACCGCCGATTATCCTCAATTCTGGCTACGAATTGCACCAGGCAAACTTCTTCAATAACCTCGGCTCCATCCTCACGTTTGCCATCCCGGGCACCTTTATGTCGGCGTTGGTGTTGGGGATCATCTTGTATATTTGGACCGCCTTGGGCTTGGATGGAATCAACTTGGAATTTGTCGATGCTTTGGCCGTGGGTGCCACCCTTTCGGCCACCGACCCCGTCACCATCTTGTCCATCTTCAACGCCTACAAGGTCGACCCCAAACTATACACCATTATCTTTGGCGAATCCTTGTTGAACGATGCCATTTCCATCGTGATGTTTGAAACGTGTCAAAAATTCCATGGCCACCCCGTGGGCTTTTCCTCGTTTTTCGAAGGTATCGGCTTGTTTTTGATGAGTTTCACCATCTCCACCATCATTGGTATTTCCGTGGGGATCTTGGTGGCTCTTATCTTGAAGCATTCTCATATCAGACGCTACCCCCAGATCGAAACTTGTTTGGTGCTCTTATTTGCCTATGAATCCTATTTCTTTTCCAATGGCGCCCATATGTCTGGAATTGTCTCCTTACTATTCTGCGGTATCACCTTGAAACATTATGCCTTCTATAACATGTCCAGAAGAACCCAAATCGCAACAAAATATATCTTCCAGTTATTGGCTCAATTGTCTGAAAATTTCATTTTCATTTATTTGGGTTTATCTTTGTTCACAGAGGTCGAATTGGTATTCAAACCTCTCTTGATTATCGTCACATTTATCTCCATTTGTATCGCAAGATGGTCGGCCGTTTTCCCATTATCCAAGTTCCTTAACTTCTTGTACCGGGCCCGCTTCGAAAAGTTCACCAATAGAAACACTATGAATGGAGGTATTTCCTCCCAAGTGTTGCCCGATGAAATCAGCCACTCCTATCAAATGATGATTTTTTGGGCTGGTCTTAGAGGGGCTGTCGGTGTAGCCTTGGCCATGGGAATCCAAGGCGAAGCCAAATGGACTTTATTGGCCACTGTGTTGGTAGTGGTGGTGCTAACTGTCATTTTATTTGGTGGAACTACCGCTTCAATGTTGGAAATCTTGGGGATCAAAATCGGTGTCATCGATGATACCAACGACTCCGATGATGATTTCGATATTGAAGCCCCAAGACTACCCTACAATCTGACTACGCCTCCTCCCATTATGGGCAATAGAAGGTTTGCTCAAAATCAAAAACCAGCTAACAATCCCGGCTCATTAAAGGGACTATACAAAGACGATCCTACCCGATCTAGAAATGAATCCACTTCAAGCTTAGCCTCGGGAGTCCCACGCACCAGTCGCTCGTCCCGTAACTCGACGTCTGATTTACATGAAGGGATCGTCAATGATGACGATGACGATATTATCACCAGCGATGTGGACGACCTCTTACCTGGTGTTTCTACCCCCACACAATCCCCATACACAAGCAATACCAATGGAGTCTTGGGAGCGTTCCTTAGTGCCGAAGAACACGCCAAATGGTTCACCAAATTCGACGAGCAGGTGTTGAAACCAGTGTTGCTTGATACCATACCGAACCGTAGAAGAGATGAAGGCCAAGGCGGATCATCGGGTGACCAGGTATAGATATACTACACACCACAGAATCTACCACCATTATCCCTTCATTTGGTTGGGAAAAAGTCTATTTATTACGATGGTGACGTCATTTAATTAGTTCTGTGATTATATGGCCAGTGGCTATTATATAGTCTTTATAGTGACGGCTATGTAACAGCCCAATTCACACGATTAATGATAAAGCAATCCAGCATCGCTCGGACCCTGAGTCGAGGCCAATTTTTTTTTTTTGTTTGTAGTATACAATCTAGTAGTAATCGAGACAGGCAACACGCCTGGATCTCTCAAAGTCTACTCTTTTTGATCGGTATGTTGATGCATCTTGAGGATTACTTTGGCAGGCCCAGTCACCAAATCATTTGATCCTTGATTATCCTATGGGCGACAATTTGTATATCATTTGGTCCTTGGATGGGGCTGTTGTTGTTGGGCAATAGCCACATCGATCACCCATTTGGCTAACTTATATGTTCTTGGATTCAACACCATATCATTCAATTTATAGTTAAACTTGACACATAATTGGAAAAACTCATGCATTGCCAAATCATGGAGTACGGCAATCAAATGATGGTTAAGCACCTTTTTGTTGCTTCTTTGTAATTCTGTCAAATATACCGACGCAGGAATAAAATCGGTATATTCGCCGGTGGCTCTGATTGGCTTTTCCAATAATTCCATCACATCCCGGATATGGGTATTGGTAACAGTGCCAATTTTATCTTCTTCAATAGAACGGATCAACAAATTGGAAATGGCAATGATGGCATTTCCAAAGTTGACAGGATTACCGATTCTAGAGCCAGTATCTCTTCTTAAGGTAGTTCTGAACAAAACCCCCAAGCTAGTACCGAGAAACGTACCATTGTAGAAGTTGTAGATCTGGTTAATGTGCTGATAGCTTCTTTTGAGATGCACCACAATCCCAGACTTAGCCTGCGGGTCCCACAAGCTAGTGAATATGGATTTTGCCGGCACGATTACCTGCGAGTTCAAATAAACGGACCATTTGGACTCTTTGTGTGATTTTGTTGGAGGTTGGTACTGTCTGATTGTACTAGACTTCTGAGGAGTGCCCGGGGCTGAAACGAAGGAATTTCCAAAAATGTCACTATCTTCCTTGACATCTTGTTTAGGCAAGTTAGACTTGACGGTCTTGAGGTCGCTGGGGCTTCTGTAGCTTACTCTGGAGGTGGTTTCCATGATGACCAAGCCGCATTCTTGTAATATCGAAGCCAAAATGAACCCCTTCTTGGACCTGGTACTATAGATGGCAGCTCTTAATTTGGCGCCTTCAGGGTCCTCTGTAGTGGCGATATATGCCAATTCCTGGAAGGCAGCTAAACGACTCAACGGATGGTTAACATCACCCAAGCCATTGACCAAGGTGGTCAACGGATCGGAACTATAGGTGCTGATGGGCTTCTTGCCATCCAAACACCCGATGGTAGCATAGACGTTATAGCAGTAGTTTACAAGTTCCCAAGCCACAAACAACTGGAAGGAGATGGTGGTGGTGGAAACTATGGTCCACACGCCAACGCCCCATGGCGGGGAGTAAGTGTCCAAACCTGCAATCAAAAGAACCAAGTAGTTGGAACGGTAGATTAAAGACCTTGTCAACGCCCATGCTATGGGTGCCGAGATGGCTGTGAACACAGTGAACACCACGGCGGCAGCAAAAGGATGGACCAAGTTCCAAGAAAGCAAGCTTTCGGGGGACACCCGCTGGGAGCCGTACTTGAATAGCAAACGGTTGCGTTGGAACACCATGTGGTAGGCGGAATACACCACGGCTATATAGAGGGGGAAAAACACAAACCGATACGCCCATTGGTCGTTGACCAAGGGATGTGGTCTAAACTCCACTGATTGAAGATAGTAGTCGGTGGCTTGGGGCAATTGGGCAGCGTAGACGCCGTAGATGAACAGCGATGACAACACGTAAAAGAGAGAGAACTTGAGGTAGTCGGCACTAAACACGGTGTTGTAAGCGTGAGAAGACCATGTCTTGTAGGGAGCGATATCGACACTGGAGAAGCGAACACGAGACTGCTTGATCACAAGGAGCCCCAAGTAGATGACGGGGGCTCTGGCAACTGTCCAGGCAAGATTCCGCCAGAACCCCAGGGTGGAGCTCACTGTTAGCGAGAGCACCAAAGCGATGATGATGTTGATATTGTTGACATACTTCAATCTCTTAAGGAGCACCTTGTTGAAGTAGGTGTGGTACGCGCCCACACTAGCGCTGGGGAGGGACATGACGGTGTGGTACCAATGGTGACGGGTGGTGGGACGGTAAAGACGGTGATGAAACTGATGGTGATGATGGTGATGATGGTGATGATTTTTCGCGACCACCAGTGAGACCAAAGGGGCCAGGGCGACGATGCAACAGTTGTGCGACGGGCGAAGGACAAGGTGTAGTTAGCGTGGGTGCAGGTCACCAATAGACCCAATGGCAATGAGTGGCCCAAGGCGGGGCACGTTTGGCAGCCAAGGTAGTCAGTTGCCGCCACGGCGATGTTTTGGCAGCCACAGTCTAGTCAACAACACCATCAACGACGTGACCGACAGGACTGACAGGATCAAAGACCCAAACAATAGGACCACAAACCACAATGTAGCGAGTGCGAGTCTCTCCAGAATCTTCAATAGCAAGTGAGTAAAGGCGGGCCAGTTTAGCCACTATGGTCAAAGGTGGCTAAAAGAGGTAGTGGTGTTTTGCAACCAACAACCACAACAACTATCACCAACCCAGCCAATAGAAACAACAAAGGGACAACAAGGCGACAACGAAAGGACAAACGGAACAAGAGGACAAAAAATCGTGACTAGCTGGTTTGGTTGGACCACGTTATTGGCGATTTTGGCCTATACAAACAGGTAGAACAATATGACAGTCAACGGCGACGGCAAGGGTACTGGCTTGTCAATGAAGTAGCAATAGCGGTGTAGGTATAGTCTAGCCAGTGTCCCCAATGGCAAGCGAGAAAGGAATGTCCGTGTTTAGTAACCACGATGTGTAAATGGACCATAGGGTGATGTTTTGGCAGTCTTCAACCAGCCCAACCAAAGGGTCAATCAAACATCCCAACAGCGAACGGCTAGTCCGAACCTGGGTAGGCGCTAAACAAAGGCAAGAGGTGGCCAAAGGTGGCGAAAGGTGGGCACTTTTGGCTCCAGGTGGTATGTGGAAAGTGGAAAGTGTCCAGATGATGATGATCTCAGCACCAATGGTCTAGTCAACAACAGGGCCAGCGATGATCAACAAACTCCACGACCAAGACCATGATGTACCGAGTGGGAGCGAGTCTCACCAAGAGCATTGATGGCGAGAAAGCCTGCCAAAGGTGTTCCCAGCTACCATGGTAAGTGGTTGCAAAAGCAGTCATTTGGTGATGTTTGCAACCAACAGTTCAAATACACCCCATGACAGGACCAATGGCGGGAGCGAAGACATAAACTGCCTCACCAAGAATCACCAAAGGCACACCAAAGCATCAATGAGATGGTGAAAAGGTGGTCACGCTTAGCGACCAAGCCAGCGGTAAAGGCGATGTTTTTCAACCATCAACTACAATCAGTCCAGCAAAACACCTACCAGCACTCGAGCAATACACCCACTAAATATCTCAGCGATAGAACCAATAACAAAATCTCGGTATGTGAATCGCAAGTCTTTTCACGGCACCAACGACTGTGATAAGTGGTTGCAAAGGCAGTCACCACCAGAGATGGTGATGTTTGAAGCAGAACAGCTTGGCCAAAGACAGGACCAACGACCGCAATCATCAATAGAAGCACCATGACAGCTAAGTGTGGCTAGGGCTCACCAATGAAAGAAGAATCATCAAAAGAAGACCGCTTGAAAAGACCCATGGTATGTGGCTGCCAATGTAGTAATTATATGATGTTTGCTATCAAGTAAACAATTTTACCAAATCAAAAGAATGAAGATGTTTTGCAGCCATCGACTAACAATCGATCAAACAGTCCAAACAAAACCGGACTGTCTAATGACAGAACAAATGGCATTGGTAGGAACTCGCCCAATAATAAGAAATGACCAGCGAATGTCATTTATCTACCAAGGAGGGTAAATTTCACCAAAGATGGCGATTTATCAACAACCGGGTCCATCCAACCAGCTCAATCAAACATTCAAATGACGCGATCCAAGGAATACACAGTTTTGGCCTAAACAGAACTGATGGCAAGGAGTAATAGTGACAGGGATCAAGACATTATGTTATTCAGCCATCAACAGTCTAGTTAACGACGGTACCACCAAACCGCTACATAGAAGACGAAGCTCTTGCACCACTCATCTCAGTGATATAAAAGTCAACTACTCCAATGTCACCGAAGCCCTGCCAAACGGATCATTAGCCTACATCTAGATAGATCGCTGTTGATTATAAACGAAGGCCCATTCTACGAACGGAGACGGCACCCAAGAGCGACCATGGGCTCGTCACTATATACATCAGTCTTGGTTTACCACTACTTGGGCTTTTCTCTTGAGGGTCTCGGATTGTCCACTCAAGGTATCCTGAATCACCTCCAAACCAGGTCTTCCACCAATCTCTCCTAATACTTTATCGGCAATGATTCTTTCGTTGAAGTCGATGTTGGCATAGCCAGAGCCGGAAGACACCAATCTACTCTCAATAATACTTTGACTGCCGTCAAACTTGGAGAAATTGACTTCGAAAGCCTCGGTGATGGCCGCTTCCAATTCTTCTTCGGTGGTGATGAAGTTGCTGGCAGCATGGTACAAATCGAGCAAGTTGTTGGCCTTGTCTTGGGCGACTTCCAACTCATGCGCCTTACGGTTCAAGGTTCTTTGTTCTTCGACCATCAACTTCTCTTCTTCTGTTCTTTCTCTCATGATCGGTCCCTTGAGGTAACTATCAATGGTGGGAAGGGTCAACTTGGACGCTGAAGACTCTTCATACACATGCGAATTGGCAAACTCCTCTTCTCTTTGCGCCTTCTTGGCCTTATACTCTTCAAGCTTCTTCAACCGTTCCACTTCCGTCAAATATGCTTGTTTCAAGTAATCTCTTCTGATATCGTCACGCTTTAATTGCCATAACTCGTCTGCCGACAATGTGCTTTCGTCGACCTGTGGACGTCTTTCTTCGATATTCCGCTTGATTCTTTCCTCCACTGTCACCACCTTCTTTTCGGCTGGTTCTCTTTCGAACTGGAATCCCTTTCTTACGGGCAATGGCACATCTGGTGAATAACCTTGCGCAACCTTGCCTTCTTTGGCGATTTGTTCGGGACTTTTGGCCACTATGGGGTATCTTTTGAACACGGGACGGACTTTGGGGAGTATACCCGACTTTCCGCCGAATTTAAGCACTCCTTTACCCATGGTGATGGTGATGGTATAATGGTGAAAATTGAAAATCAATTATGAAAAATCGTTGTGTGCGCGCACGACCGGGCTATTCTTCTAGTTTGCAATAAGAAGCTGTTACCAAACTAACGGCCATGTTGGATGGTAAAGAGACGACACTTGTCATTCCGTTTACTGCCTTGTTGCTGTTATTTGAGGTACCTGTTTTTTGAGTGCTGGACTTACGTTGCTTTTCACCCATCTGTAGTCCACCACCTAAGGACATTATAGGACTCAAGATTCTACTGGCTGGGATACGATTACTGTCGTATCAGTTTTCGTTTAGACCACGAAGATGGGCAGCTTACAGGTTGTGAAAAATCCGATACATGATCATAATGATAATATTCATAATTATCATCATCTTCATCATGTAAGCGAATGTATATTATGGTAGAGGTGCATTTGTCCATGAGTATGAATAGAGACAAAGCAATTGGTCCATTTGGCTAAAACAGCAAAGCAGCTGGCTACGATGTGGTAATTTTTTCCCCTTCCTGTCGATTTGTTACCACCATTCAATAATTTTAGATTTGGAACAAAATTCAAAAAAATTGCCTTTTTGATGAATACTTACAATTTTGAGATCTTGAACTGAATAGAACGACGGTAAAGTAGTGAACATACGCAAAAACATCATTCAAAAAGAGGTTTTGGTTGGTTTGGTTAGAAGAAAGTAACTTAAAAATATCATTTGAAATAAAGTTTGCTTGTGATATCCATTTACATTACAGCCTTCGATTAATTGTTCTGCTTTTTGCGTTAAGGTTGAAGCAGAATCAGAAAGGTGATGTTTTTTAAACCAATAATTTAAACAGGTCTTGACACAAGGCCAACTATGAATGCTTGAAGATCATATGAATGCAAAGGTAGCTTTAAAAAACACTCTTTCGAATAATTATCATTACAATTGTGTATTGATATAAGATATCATTGAGTCATTAGCTATTATATAGTACAAACATGCAAATTACGAGGCAGAAACTCAGTATTCTAAACTGTTTCTAATATGGAGAAGCTGCTTCATATTCATTCTGTCCCCCAAACTTCATAGATATTTCCCAGGCAAACATTACCGATTTTTTTATTTCCTATTTCCTTTTCAAACTCCTTTACTAGTAATTTCCTTTTTTCCTCTACTGTCTTATCTCTGTTCTCCACATGATAATATTCAATTAGCAGCTTGGGGGTGGGGAAACGGGCCTGGATCGTAACTGCCCTTTCCAAACTCACCCCTCTTATAGCCATGAGCATTAATATGAACATCTCCTTAACACTCATCATTCCTGTCTTTCCCAATACGTCCTGAAACATGGGAAATAGATGCACGCATTCGTAGTTCGCTTTAGTCTCGAACTTATCCCTAAAAACGTCAAGCATCTTGTGGTATTCAGCTTGGTTTTCTATAGAGCGAGGGCGAAGTACTAGAAGCTTGGAGTCCTGTAGTTTTTCTTGGATCACTCCAGTCAATGTCACTAAAAACTGGATGGTATCATCTACATCCTTGAACTTGCGTAGATAAAAGCCAGAGACTGTCATGGTCATGGACAACGCAGTTTTGATTGACTCCATCATATCGATGACATTATCCATACCGCTTTCTTCTACTAAGTAATAAAAGTGCTTCATTCCAGTTTTTTTCAATCGGTTTTTCTGCTCTTGGAATCTTCCATCTCTTATAGACATGGCCAAATCATCTAGTTTCTTTCTTTCACAAATATAGTTTAGCACCACCTCTTTTTTGGACTGCTTATGGCGGGCAATCCATAAAGTATCGCCCACGGTCAAGCCTCTGACCTCGCATTTTATATCTAGAGCAGCTAGGCGGTTCAGAAAAAAATCCCGTTCTTGTTGGGATCGAATTTCTCGATTATCAATCAAGACAATGATCTCAAACTCCTCTGGAGGCCAAACATCGTACTTTATTCCATCGTACACTCTGTTCAAGGGATCGTGAACCTTGTACTCCTTTCCCACAATTGATGAACTAGGCGCTATACACTCGATCTCGGGACTTACACCCAAATGGTTGTCAAAGGACATATCATGCTCATGCTCCTTTATGGGGGTGGATTCGAGCCCTACAGTATCTTTTAACTGCAGAGCCAAGTCCTGGCCCTCCTCAGTTAGGAAATACATCTTGGGACGACCGCTATATCCAACCAAATCATTATTAATTAGCACTTTTATCGATGACCAAGCAGAGTAAAATTCATTGGAAGCAGGGTTGGAGGTGAACGATTTATCGGCATACGGTGCAGCTCTCTTGATGATTTCGTCCTTGGTGAGCCCCGTTTGCCGTTTATCGCCCAAATAGAGCGCTATCATGATGGCAAACCCTCCAGATCTATGTCTAGGAACATATCTCTTTTTCTTTCTGGGTTTTTTGGCCACTGGTTCCAAGAGCCCTTCGGTAGCAACCTGTTTATTGGTGACAAATCCCTCGGGCACCTCGTATCCATTGTCCTTGCAGTGTTTATGAAGGCGGCTAGTTAATGTTTTGACGGTTTTGTCTCCTATATACTGGACCAGCCGTAGTGTTTTGGCGTCATCAATGGGGCCGTCAAAGTGGCGCAAGCGATCCAACGATCGGTTGTATAGAAGCGCCGCCTTGGTGCCCTTCTTGGTGGCATCGATGGCGGCCTCTTCGATCCAAGAGATGAAGAGGGCCTTGCAGTCCATGTTTTGGGGGGGTATAAAGATGGGATTTGATACCAACGCGTCGCGCGATGAGTGATGACGTCCGTGCTTCGCTACAACGTGAAGACACGAAGACTGGAATGCAACACGACGGTGTTTAGGTAGGATTAGCTGCCAGTGTTTAGGTAGGATGGATATCCCACGTGACGAGTCACGCGACTATATCTTGGGTGAGATCACGTGACTGATCACATGGTAGAAGAAGCCTAGTTTCCAGTTTTCACACCAGCATCAACTTGAGTAGTCGTTAAACATGTCGGAGCGGGGCAAGAAGTCGATGCTTCCTCCCATCAACCTTATTTTCAAGTACCTCCAGCAGCAATCGCCGGTGACGATTTGGCTCTATGAACAGACGGGGCTGAGAATACAAGGAAAGATCCGAGGATTCGATGAGTTTATGAACATGGTGATAGATGATGCGGTGGAGATATCGATGGAGGATGGCAAGAAGGAGGAGCTTGGGCGGTTGTTATTGAAGGGGGAGAACATATCGTTGATTTCAAGCTTGGATGTCTAGGTGGTGGTCACAGAAGAAGTCCACAAGGACTATTGGAGGAACAATTGAGGACCATTAGACCATTAGAGCATTAGACCATTAGACTATTAGATAGAAAATTCATGGACTATTAGAGGACCATTTGACGATTGGACCATTAGATTGAAGACAAGATAGTGGCTCTGTCCCAAATAGTGAAGAGAGTCAAGCCAACCTGATGGTTTTGGGATTTTCGTGGTTCTTTCTCTGTTCATAAATGAATGTGGATCTCTAGTTAGATGAATGGACTTGTGGTGCCATGCGGGGTCTACACCGCTTAATGGTGTTGTATATTAGGGTAAAGTAATACATGAATGTCATTAGATGTATAGAATTCTGGTTGCATCAAGGGATTGGTGGGTGGTGTTATCGATCAGTTGGTGGCGGAGAATCAATAGTGGATCACTTTGCTGGGTGAGATGTGGTGATTCAAAGGTTGCTCAAAGGTTCACGGGGTGTAGTGATTTGTGATGGTCCACTAGGTGAGATGCGGTGGTTCAAAGCACTGTTTAAAGGATGTTCAAAGGTTCACAGGGTGTTGTGAGTTAATAGTGGTTCGCTGAGTGAGGTGTGGTGAGTTAATAGTGGATCACCAGGTGGTGGTGGCATTTTTGATTACTAGGTGTTCCAGTTGTGTTCAAGTTGTGAAATGTGTGGGTTCGGATGGTGATTGTATCGGTTTTCGTGGTGCAGCCTGTGGTTACTTTGGCTGGTAGATCTTGGATCATTTGGATCATTTGGGTCATTAGAAACACGAACACTTGAACACTTGAACACTTTAAACACTAATATTTACTAGGCTCGGCCCTCTTGATGGTTGCTATGTTCTTTAGTAGTTCTAGGCCCCCTTGGTGTTGGCTTCGTGAGTCAGTATATGACTGGATCGCTTGGTCGACTTGGTTCACACGTAACTTTCACCATTTAGGCTTTTCTTAACCACCACTTGTTAGTGACTTGGTGACTTCTCGCCCTTCGTCTTTTCTTTACCACCACTCGTCACTCCATGACTTGGTGATGGTGACTTGGTGACTTCGCGCCCTTCGTCTTTTCTTTACCACCACTTCGTCACTCCGTGACTTCGTGATGGTTCCGTGACTTTGTAGGCCCAAAACTCACTCGCTTCCTGGGCAGCCTCACCCCCCCTTCTTTCCCACACTCTCTTTCACTAACACCCTCAACCCCACCACTTCTTCTCCTGTACCTCCTTTGCCTGTCCTCCTTCATGGCTAGCGCGTTGTACTCCACAATCTGCTGTGCTCGCTTGATCTGGTTCTTCTCCTTGGCCACCGAGCTCTTGGGAACTACGTCTAGATTACCTAAAAACACCGGCGATACTTTGAGAACAACTTCTAGCGCCAGCGCTCTGGCTACCCAATGGCTGGAGCCGCTACTGAGCCCGCTACTGAGCCCGCTACTGAGCCCGCTACTGAGGTTGCCACTGTGCTCGCCACTGTGATTGCCGCTGTTATTGCCCCCAGTATTACTGAACCTTCCACTAGTCTCACCGCTGGTACCGCCATCAATACAACCACCACCAGTCTTCTCCCTGGTCTCAACAGGCCCACCAGCAAGACCGTGACTGCCGCTGGACAGCGCCTTCTGGGGACTGCCAACGGCGCTGTTTGGTGGCGTTCCAGATGGGCTCTTGAGAATCGATCGGAGGCCACCATCTGCCGCCATCATGGTGATGTTGCAAACACTGCAAAAGCTGCAAACGCTGCAAAAATTGCCACCGCTGGAAAAAAAGTGCAAACGCTCTGGTCCTTGGAGATTAGCCGCCGTGATGGGAGCCGCTAGCCGCCGTGTCGTCGTATACTCGTTCGCCGTTGCCTCAACACAGACTTTGGTCTACTGGTGTGTTGGTTGTAGTGCGGTGGTGGCAATAGTAGGTGATTTTGTTGCAAAGTTGTGTGCACTCCATCACCACTACACGTCTTGAATATCCATCTTTTACCACCCGTGTTTGAAGCATCATGAGCAACAACGGCAGATCCACGGCAGGCTCCAATCACAACAGCACCCGGGCGGGGTCGGACGCGTCGGGAGCCTCCAACCACCTGTTTTTCCCGTCGAATTCCGCCACCTCCACCAACAATCGATTCAAGCCTCAACCCAGCGGGCCCCAAAGAACTTTCCAGCCCCTGCCTTATACCCCCGAGGAGTATGGCAGAATACAGCTGCTCTTGGACAAGGTGTTGGGTCCGGAGTATGTGAGCTCTCGCCCAGGTGGGGGCGGCCAGAAGGTGTCGTATATCGAAGGATGGAAGGCGTTGAATCTTGCCAACGAGATCTTTGGATTTAATGGCTGGAATTCCGAGTTGATCTCTACCCAGGTCGACTATTTTGATACTCATGGCAACACCGGCCGCTTTTCCATGGGTTTGTCGGTGGTGGTGAGAGTCACCATCAAAGATGGGGCGTACCATGAGGATTTTGGCTATGGTTACATCGATAATGCAAAAAGCAAAGCAATGGCATTTGAAAAATGCAAAAAGGAAGCCTTTACCGACGGAGTCAAGCGGTGCTTGCGGTGCTTTGGCAATGTTTTGGGTAATTGTCTTTATGACCGTACCATTATCTCCAAGATACAGAAAGTCAAGTTGCCCCAACCAGAATTGGAAGACACTGATTTTTACCGTGACCCCATGTTGGTCGAGAGAGAAAAAAGGAAGTTGTACACAACAAAGGTGAATATACTAGAGAAGCAGCCTCCTACGCCGGGCCCTGTTCCAACAACCTCGACGTTTGAGCCCAACATAGTAGTCAATCATTCTAAGGCGCCTCCAAACACCCTGAATTCCAGACCAGAATATACTCCCAGTGCACAGGAACTAGAAGAATTGGACGAGTCATTTTTCAGCGATGATCTAATGGAAGAGGAGTCTGCAAATCCAGTAGTTCCAAAGGATGGGCTTCCTGCCAATTCTCTGCAGTTCCCCTTATTTGTGAGTGCCAAAGGGGCAGATTTAGTACAGCATGGGCAGCAGAATGATATATCGAAAGTGCCTCAATTTGACCCCAAATTTGTTTCTCCCAACATTAAGAGGACACTACCCAATACGTCTGCGCCTGTGAAAAGAACAGAGGTGACTCAGATATCCAGTCAAACCAAGGGCAGAATATATCCACCAAGTCAAAGTGAGCCTAACGTATTGGGGAAGAGGGTGGGAATGCCACCTAGTCAGAGATCTGCGCCGAAGCGACAGAAAGAGTCGCCGCCGAATGAATAACTGGGAACAAAACGGTGAAAGGTACCAGAAATTTGAGAGTTCAAAGTTCATAATGTAGCGAAAAGTCAATTTATAGTCAAAACCTTTAAGGATTATATTGAGGAGAAGCTGCAGCCCTTGGATCCTGGGCGTGATATCTAAATTGAGCGGCGGAGTCTGATACTAGATTAAAAAATGGAAGATACATAATTAGATCCAATTTTACTACTGGGCACATCCACTGCCAAGGTTCACAAATGAAACTATTCAAAATGGGAGAACACAATGAGTTCCAATCTTACTACTGGCACATCCACTTCCAAGGCTCACAAATGATACTATTCAAAATGGGAGTACCCAATAAATTCCAATCCAAGCCTACTACTAGGTGCTATTTTACACAATCAAAGCAAATAGCACAGCCAAATATAAAGTTAAGTGAGTGGGTCCGAATATACACGCAAATCCACCTTGTTTCTCACCATGGTCCATCTACATTAGGAGGTGCAAATTGCTAGCAGAACTCAAAAAGCCGGAAAAATCAGACATCTAGCAAGACAACGAACATACCGAGAACTGCTGAACGTAAGGAGAACTTGCATTGTTACTGGTGCCAACTATGGTAATTGGTATCATGAACAAATCAGACAAAGGTGTGTTGAAGTAGGTTTTACGGTTGAACCAGTACATGAAGTCGATTTCGCAGCTATTATTTTTAAGGTATTTGGATCTCAAAAAACGGAACATGAATCATATCCCCCCGGATGATGTGAATAAACTATAACCAACGCACGGATCAACAGCCAGTGGGAATCCGTGTAGGCTACGTAGATGATACAGACAAGAGAATAACAAGGTCAATCGCCAACGTATTCCTATAAGTCATGGGAACAGCTTATTACTTTGTGTTTTGAATCAATGGAAATTTCGGTTACCAGAGGTTTTCCAAAAAAAAAAAAGAACAAGACCTGTTAAATCAAAATCTGCTTAATGCACCTAAATAGTATCAAATGTACCCCACTACTCACAACAATCTGTACATATATGCTATGCTATGCTATGCCATTACCTGTTTATGCACTCAGCACCATTTACCAAGAATTAATGCAAAAAAATGATCCCTGCAGGAACAAAGGCTGCGCGTTTCACAAACCTTCCCTGAAACAATTACTATATATACCTTCCCATCGCCATTTTAAAACATCGATTATTTGCTGCCATCATCAGCATCATTGCCAGAAACCCTTCTTCCTAGGACCAGACCCCTTGTGCATTGCTATTTCCCCGTCATTGACCAGTATCACCGCTTACTAATCACCGCTCCCTTTATATATCCATCTGTTACACCACCAAGATACCTAAAACGTCACCATTTTCGATGAATCGAGACTTTTCTGGCCCTATATCGCTTCTATGCACAGTTGGCCCGTTTAATGAGGTGCCTGAGGAGTACACCCCTGCAAATGCAATCAATGCATTGCATGATGCAAAGGTATTGGTTATAGGTGCTGGTGGATTAGGATGCGAGATCCTCAAGAACCTCGCCTTAACGGGTTTCCAGCATATCCACGTCATTGATATGGACACAATCGACATATCCAATCTTAACCGGCAGTTCTTGTTCCGGCCCAAGGACGTGGGCAAGTCTAAGGCCGAAGTGGCAGCCAAATTTGTTATGGAAAGAACTCAAAATCAAGCATTAAATATCATACCCTTTTTCGGCAGAATTCAGGATAAAAATATCGATTACTATAAGCAGTTTGATGTAGTCATCTGCGGGTTGGATAGCGTTGATGCACGTCGATGGATAAATGCAACTTTGGTATCATTAGTCGATGCCGAATTAGGTAATCTCATTCCTCTCATAGATGGAGGTACTGAAGGGTTTAGAGGACAAAGCAGAGTCATTCTTCCCAAGATAACTTCATGTTACGAGTGTACTTTAGATATGGTCACGCCCAAGACCACATATCCTGTATGTACCATTGCCAACACCCCTCGTTTACCGGAACACTGTATTGAATGGGCTTCGGTGATGGAATGGCCACTGGTGTTTGGAAGTAAGAGGTTTGATGCTGACAATCCCGATCATGTGGAATGGATGTACCAACATGCATTGACTCGAGCAAATCAGTTCCTGATTCAAGGGGTCACCAAGCTGTTAACCTTGGGTGTGGTGAAAAATATTATACCTGCCATTGCATCTACAAATGCCATCATTGCTGCATCTTGCTGCAACGAAGCTTTCAAATTAATTACTAGCTGCAACCCTATTCTTGATAATTACATGATGTATTCTGGAGATGATTCCATTTTCACCTATACTTATGCCCATACCAGCAAAAAGAACTGTCCTGTATGCGGCAACTCCAGCAAGAGAATAACGGCGGAAAAATGGTGGACTTTGGACGACTTTATCCAGGAATTGTCGTTGAAACTGGAGATCCAGATGAAAAACCCGTCATTATCGACGTCGGCGCAGCATTTGTATTTGCGGAACCCTCCTGATTTGGAGAGGGCCACACGTCCTAATCTATACAAGACATTGAACAGCTTGATCGGAGACGGCACCGAGGTGGTGGTGACCGACCCAAACTTGCCTATTTCATTGAAGTTGATGGTGCATTTTTCCGATTCAAATCTGCCACCTATATAATTAACCAATTACAGTGCATATTGCATATTATTATTATTAATTTTTTTTTTTTTTTTTTTTGCATTTTTGGTGCATTTTGCAGCAATTTTTCTTGAAAGAAGTGCATTTTGCATTTTTCCATGATTTCGGGCCCTCCAAATCTAGTTATTCACCCACTACAATCGCATCTATTAACCCTACACCCCACTAAACAGTCACGGCACCCACTCACCAACCGTCTGCCGTGAGCTATGATATTGCAACCCATATTTTTGTGTATTTTAATGACCAGAATACCATGACATTTAAGTATTCCCAAAAATTAAAAAAAAAAAAAAAAATAAAATGTAAGATATTCACGATCTGAGTTCTTTAGACAGTGGATCCAACAGTTTCATCTCGTCTACCAACATGTGGTTGAATTTGGGGTAATTATCGAGATAAATATGGTGGCCACTGTCGTCTATTTCCACGACTTCACTTCTAGACTCACCGTAGTAACTATTGATGATATTTGAGCACAAAATACCCCCCTGCTTGTCCATCCAGTCGTCTTTGCCGTACCACCACGAAAGCAGGCACTTTAGTTTGTGCACGCCTCGTTCAAGCAAAGGATGTCTGGCATCAGCACCTGGAGCCAATAAATAATTTAACATATACTCTCCCGATCCGGGACTCTGGAAGATTCCGTAGGCGTACTTATGAAGTAAAACCGCCTCTTTTTTGGGGAGATTGGCAAATCGCCGGTGTGACCAGCCACTGACCACTTTTGAGCCCAAGGGCCCTGCTTTTCGGACCAAAGTAAATGGCGAAATGTTCTGTTCCCATAATTTAGCAAAATAATCAGGCACCTTGACAGGAACCCGATGCTTGAGAATGGCTCCTGGCGATACCATCAACATTTTGTCGCAAAAATCGGGGTTTTTGTTGATTCCATACGCCCCCAAAATATAGGCTCCCATGGAATGGGCCATAACCAAGATCTTTTGCGACGGAATCCGGGACTTGAGGTCCCGTTTGACCAACCAGGTATCAAAGGAATCATGGAACCAGCCGTCCACGTGGTCCAAGTCTTCCTTGACCAACTTAAACGGAGGCCGAGAAGAACATCCATAGCCATACAAATCAATGGCATGAATACACCAGTTATCCAAGCATGCCACGTGGTCGAAGTTCTTCAAGAAAAACCCGAGCCCGCCGCCGTATCCATGCACCATAATCAAATGGTTCAACGACTTGGAATCGGCCTCACTCTTGCCGGGAGGATATATGACAAACTCATTGATATAATTGCCCTTGTCGTCGATTTGCGTTTGAATAACCTCGCTGCTGCGGCCCCTGGTGTCAGGAGCAGGATAAAACGGCAACAAACTCAAGAGTTCGTTCTGGAATTTAAGCGGATAGAGCCTATGTTTGTAATCGGCTACTGATTCCTTAACTGATAGCGGAAAATTGTTGGAAAAAAGCTTGTTCAAAGGAACCGACGTGGGGTGCGTGGACCGGCGGTAGATGGACTTCGGAAGCACCTTCTTTTTCTTGATTAGACTGGCGTACTGGCTTAGGAATTCATTAAGATTGAAGTTGAAGTTGAAGTTGAAGCTCGAAAACGAGTTGTAGCGGCGCAGACACCGGGAAAATTGCCGTTTTGAGATGCGCATCGAGGAGTAGCCAAACAGTAGAGATTGGCCTATGTGTGACGTCTCGTTCTAGTGTGTATCCATCGAGGCCCGGTGGTATATAGGGGAAGGACAGTTGTTATAGGGGCCTGATGACCTGCATGGATTTAAAGAATTGCGGTCACGTGTTTCACGTGACCTGAGATCATGCGTATTGCGCTTTTGAAGCACGTGACTACATTTAACATATGAACTTTTTGGGGGTGCTGGTCACGTGATGTGCGGCACTGGTGCCTGAGACGGCATTGGCTAGTTTGAAGAATTGACGGAAAACCGAGTCTTGGCCAAGTTAGCCAATTGCGCATTGGGCACGCCTTACATGGTTATATGTGCATGGTGCCTGGGATGTCTGGGGAGGACCTCCAAGGTGCATAAGCTGGAAGCACTAGTTTTTTAAGTACTTTTGAGAGCGACAAGTAGATAGGTGGCGGTGTTAGAAGGAGTAGAATTGGCTAGTAATATATGGGAAAACGTTTGTTCCAATTGGACCCATCGAATTACAAAAAAATTTTCATCGAATAAAGTCCAATTTTGAATTACAATAAACTTTCAGACATTTATTTATTGCTTTTGCCAATTTTTCTTGAGCCCTGCAGACACCATTTTTATCAGATAGATCAGTGGAATGGAGCGAGGCCAATGATTGGCTGGAGCATGGGGATTTTGGCCAGTCGTCTGTCAGACACTTATGCACCTTACTGTAGGGTCCACATAAAGGTCCATATGGCCGAAAACAGGTCGAAAACCAAAGGGAAGACGCCGAACCGTATTCGCCGAAGGCCCGACAGCCCAAATGGCAAACATGGCAAACAACGCAAGCAGCCACTGGCCAAAAGTGCCAATTTGTCCAATCGCCAAACGGCCAAAATTGACAGGCCGCCTGGCACGAAATTGGCCCACCGGTTTTATTTTTAGTTTGGCCAATAGGCAGCAGGTGCGTAACCGTGCACAATTGTCAGATGTACCATGCACATGGAACAATATTAATTAACCAACAGTAGTATTATATAATATTATAATATTATATAACAATTAAAAACCATCAATGGACTGAGAACAACTAAGGAAGATGTCGTAGTGGGCGGTGGTCCTGGCGTTGCCACCAGTTCCACCAGTTCCACCAATCCCCACCAACACCCGCACAAACACCCCACCCTCGTCCCCCTCTTCCTCATGCCACGTCCCCTACCCGTTGGAACGCCCCAAGTGGCTGGCACCGTTTACGACGCACATAAAAAAGTGTCATCCCCGAATCGGCTTATCAGATCAATCATTGTACATATTGCAAATATTTTGTCACCCCGACACTTTTTTCAGTTCTCACCCCCATTCCCTCTTCTTTCTAGGGTATATAAATTGCCTCATCCCTGAGCATTTTTTCTCTCCTGTTTCGATACTATATCATTCTCTGTTAAAAACATGAGGCTATTATCGTTGTTGTTTGTTGCCTTCCTTGTTAGGTTGATTCATGGGGAAACTCACACTTGGTACTTCAAGACCGGTTGGGTAGACGCCAACCCCGATGGATGCTATGAAAAGAAGATGATGGGCTTCAACAACTCGTGGCCCTTGCCCATTTTACGAGTCAAGAAGAACGACAGAGTCAACTTGTACTTGACCAATGGCTTTGATGATAGAAACACTTCGTTGCACTTCCATGGATTGTTCCAGAAGAACTCGTCTCAGATGGACGGGCCTGAAATGGTCACGCAATGTCCTATTCCTCCTGGCGAGACCTTTTTGTATAACTTTACTGTTGGCGACCAGGTGGGGTCTTTTTGGTACCATTCGCACACCAGCGGTCAGTATGGTGATGGGTTGAGAGCGGCGTTTATTATTGAGGATGATGATTATCCTTATGAGTATGATGAGGAAGTTGTTTTGACGCTCTCGGAACATTATCACGAGAACTCCGACCAGATGATGCCTAAGTTCTTGTCGAGATACAACCCCACGGGGGCCGAGCCAATTCCTCAAAACACCTTGTTTAACGAGTCCAGAAATGTCAGTTGGAGCGTGGAGCCCGACAAGACGTATCTTTTGAGAATCATCAACGTGGGGCGTTTTGTCAGTCATTATCTCTGGATGGAAGACCACGAGTTTGAGATTGTTGAGATTGATGGGATCTACGTGCAGAAGAACACCACCGACTTGTTGTACGTGACGGTGGCTCAACGGTATACCTGTTTGGTGCGGACCAAGAGTGACAAGTCCAGAAACTATGCTTTTATGACCCAAATGGACACCGATATGTTGGACGTTCAGCCCAAGGACTTGCAAATCAACGGAACAAATTTCATCGTCTATGACGACTCCTTGGACAAGCCTGGGCCCTTTGACATCGACTCCATTGACGAGCCTTTTGATGATTTCTACTTGAGACCTCTCACCAACGACACCCTTCTCGACGACCCAGACTACAGTATCACCGTCGACGTGCAAATGGACAACTTGGGCAACGGTATCAACTACGCTTTCTTCAACAACATCACCTACACCAAGCCTCTTGTTCCTCCTTTGATGACCGTGTTGTCTGCGGGCGAACACGCTTCCAACGAGCTTATCTACGGTACCAACACCCACAGTATGGTGTTGCAAGGTGGTGAAATCATCGAAATCATCTTGAACAACCACGATACCGGTAAGCATCCTTTCCACTTGCACGGACATGTGTTCCAGGTGGTTGAAAGAGCCATCCAGTTCCCTGACGATGCTCCGGAAGAATTCAACATCTCCTCCCACGATCCATACCCTGAATACCCCATGGTTAGAGATACAGTCTACGTTAGAGGTAACTCCCATATGGTCTTGAGATTCAGAGCCGATAATCCGGGTGTTTGGTTCTTCCATTGTCACATTGAATGGCATTTGGATCAAGGTTTGGCTCTTGTTTTCATTGAAGACCCTGAAAACATCCAGAACAGCGAAGAACAGCAATTGACCGAATCCAGTATCAATGCTTGTAAGAAGAACGGTTCTCCTTTCCAAGGTAACGCTGCTGCCAACACCAACAACTTCCTCGACTTGTCTGGCCAAAACGTTCAACAGAAGGCCTTGCCAACTGGTTTCACCGCAAAAGGTATCGTGGCCATGGTCTTCTCCTGTGTCGCTGCTTTCTTGGGTATGGGTGCTATCACCTGGTACGGTTTGGGTGATATTCCCGACGTCGAAGCCAGAGTCAGTAGAGACTTGAACCTTGACTACGAAGAAGAAGAAGAAGATGTCACTGAAATCCACGAAAACCACCCTTTGAGAGGTTCTCACGAAAGCAACTCCAGAGGTTCTCGTGACAGTGTCAGAAGTAGCGCCAAAGCTTAAGTTCACAGCTGAGCTGTTGAATGTGTGCCTCTTTCGAACTCCGTTTAATACCAAACCATCCACCCTTCATCAATTCCGTGGCATAGGTTTGCTTTCCACCAAATAAATATTGTGCTTGTGCTAAGATCAGGTCATGAAGAATGTGTGTGTGTGATACTTGGAATATCCTGAATTTATTCCGGTACCTTGAAATTAACCTGATTTAGTATGACTGCTTTATTTATACCCCCCCTCCTTACTCAAATCAACCATTAAAAATGGTTTTCTTTTTTTCTAATGACTTAATGACTCGGCTAATAAAACGCTTTGGCCATGTTTGAATTCGTCAACTGGTGTCTCCCCCTAATTCACCTGGATTCAACTCATGGTTAAGGTTCTTATAGATACTCCATACTTTCCCCCCAATCTTTTATTCAATTTTGTATAAGGTTAATATTAATTCAACTTATCTTAACACCAGTAGTGTCTTGTAGGGCGTTTGTAGTGGGAAACTGCCTCAGACGATGTATTGTATGTTTCGCCCCCAAACCGTATAATCTACGCGAGGTGCATAAAGACGCATCTCGTAAATAACGCATGTCTCTGCACCTTTGACACATCACGTCTCTGCTAACTTGCAAACCTTATAGCTTAATAGTCTCAAGAGACGAGGACTCTAATGTTTGAATTGCGAGTAGCAGAATGATATCCACCACTGGAGCAATAATAGGTCTTGTTTGCTTCCGACTCTAGAGCCGAGCAAAGCCGAAAGTGTTCTATTAGTGGCCCAGCTATATTAGATCCCGATGCTGCTATAATTCAATTATGATGCTGCTATAATTCAATTATCACCATGAGATTGAGTCCGTTTCGGGGTAGTTTTCAATATAAATGTGGTGAGTTGATCGAGTATTGTAGATAAGATGGGATCAAAAGAATCACAGTTTGTCTTGTTAAGAAGGGCGAAAGACGTATTCTCGGATATCATTTAGATATTATTTTAGCAGCGGTCGAAAGAATCAATTTTATCTGTCATTCAGATCCGCTTCAATTTTCTTAGTTTTAGTGTGAACAATCATTTAGTTCGTTGATACGTACCGAAACAGAATTGCTCAATTGAAGGGGCTCAATTGAAGGGTCCATAGTGACATTACATGCTAGCTCATTCAGTGTGAGTTCAACAGTGGGGCTGAAGCTCCTAGTAAATGTCTTTGATAAGAATGTTAGCTCTTGTGTGAGACTGACTCTTCATGATTTAACTAGATTCAATTAGTCTGTGTATTTAGGAGCCTATTGTTAACCCATATACCAATATTTCAGCCCATTAGAATATATATTCTTGTTTGCCAATTTATATCCCCTAACTTTTTGTGTCATTCTAATAGATCTGCTAGTTTACCAATATAATTTTATTAGTTGTATGAATCAATATTACTGGTCAGTCGAGGTATAGTTTTACCATCTTATCGCAAAACCATTGGTCCAGTTGGTGAGCCCATAAAGAATCTAGCCAAATCTCTATTTAACTATCTCTCTTTCTTATCCGTTTGTTGGATATTTGATACTATTTGGAGTTATTCAGATTAGAATCACATTCTGTGGAAGTTGATAATATTTACAGACAGTAATCAATAAAGTACATTTTACCAAGCAGGTCTTACACTAATTGAACTAGCTACACATTTTTCCTCCAAGTTGCTTCACCAAAAGCACTATGTTTCAGTCTTGTTCACAGAAGGATTGACTTATCTATTGGTTTTGTATTAGAAGCACAGTTTCCACTCAGTGAATGATGACTTGGTGGACGTAGTATCTAGATAATTGCCTTTTATTTGCATCACTTCGTATCATGGCAAAATTTCTAAGCATTTATTGGTATTTATAGCGATTCTCTACCACGTTTACACTAATTTTGGATACCATATATCAAATGTCTGTTCTACAGCAGCACTGGGAGAATTTGTGTAAACCATAACTAAATATTCAAGTCAATTAAGTGAGTATTGGTAAATATGTAGAATTAATTTAAATTTAAGAATATTTAGATGAATGTCTTCATTTCTCCAAAAAAATCGATAGTATAAGAAAGTGGACTATATTGATTGTCATATGATACTAGTTGGTGATGATCAGGGTAAAAAAAATTATGATGGTTTAAATTATTTCATCTATAATGGTGAATGAACTAGTTGTATCTGCAAAAGCTAGAAAATACATCAACTTTTGTAATTTGGATATCATGATTGAATATTTTTAAACAATAAGTTTAGTATTTATCAAGCTACGAAGTTCATATATCGGTTGGTATTAGTTATATTACAATGTTTAAATACTATAAAATTAGATATCTTATATGGTATACTATTTGATAAAAAGTACTACTGGTCCGGTAGTGGTCAAATAGTCACATCCAAGGATCCCGCATCCAGCTTTCGACTCTAAGAGCAAGGGATACTGAGGCAACTGAAGCTAGTTTCAGGAAGTAAAAGCAGATTCAACACTGATGTTGCTAATGATTATCCGAAGAGATTAGTATAATCCATAATTATACTTAGATATTCAATGGCTCTGTTATCTAAGGTTTATTTTTGATCTCTATGAATTTTGAACATTGAAGTATACTATATTTGGATATTTTATACTACGATTAAAATTAATTGTGTTGAGAAACCAAACCCCTTGATCACTACAAATAATTCCAAGATCTTAAATATCTTCTGTATTATTGGTTATATTATGATATTGAATTTTTTACCTACAAAGTATAAAATACGTATTCGTTAATCTAAATATTACAGGCTTTAACTATTGATAATAGTCACTGTTAATTATAATATATTTCTCTGCTTCAAATTTTACATTATATAACAATTGATAAAAGTCACTGTTAATTATACTATTCTTCTTTGATCTACATATAAAATATATACCATTAGATTAATCACTATGAATTATAGTATTCTTCTTTGATCTCCATAGTTTACAGGTATTAACAATTGATCTTAGTCACTATTAATATCCTATGATATTCAACACTATAAAAATATTATAAAAATACTCTTCATGTGCCGGATCCGGTAGACCCAGACCAGATACACATTTAAGGACCCGAATCAAAAACCTACCGGCCCAAAGTGGCGCCAGTCGTCGTCCACTTGTCAGTAGTGGCCAATAGTTACCGCGTGCCACTGGCGACAAATTAGAGGTCCTCCTCGCTAATCCCACCGGGACCTCTCGCTAACCACACGTCTCCCTCGCTAGCTGCCTCACCAGCCCTCACCAGGCCTCCTCCTCTCTCGCTAACTCCACCACCTCTTATTCAATCCTCACTCCATTCCCCTTCACCACACCTTCCTCCTTCCACTCCACCATGTTCCATGCGGTCTACATCTCGGACATCACCAACAACCTCGTGTTCGAGTACCTCATCAATCTCTCGTCGCCCGCCTTCAAAACGTTGGCGCCAATGACCCACAATCTTGACGAAGATGTGCCCATCATTGAGATCAACTCCGACTACTTCCTCGTCTACCACAAGACCAACAGCGTGATTATCTACGTGCTCTGCTCCAACGAGGGCCACCCCAACCCATTGATGCCGTTGGTGTTCATCGACCGTCTTTTGGAGGCCATGGGCGACTATTTCGGCACGCCGTTGGCGCTTACCAAGATTGACGCCAACAACGACACCTTGACGTTGCTTATCAACGAGATGCTCGACGACGGCACCCCCAACATCACCGATTTCAACAAGCTCCGGGACGTGGTGCCCAACAAGAGCTTTTTGTCGCAGTTTCTAACCACCAGCAACCAGTTGGCCACGGCGGCAGCCGCCCAGGTGGCCAAGGGCCAGCTTCCTCGGGCGTCAGTGCCTCTGGCGTCCAAGGAGCCTCTCAACACCATTCCGTGGCGAAGATCCAACGTCAAATACACCAACAACGAGATGTACGTGGACGTGGTGGAATCCGTCAATGTCATACTTAAACCCGTCAAACTGCTGGCCAAGTCACACCTCTACTCGTCCAACAACCACTTCGACTCCGCCTTCTACTCGTCCTTGAAGACGTCCTCGCAAATGGTGCCGATTTCCGGCCTGATCGTGGGCCACATCAACTTTGTTTCCCATCTCACGGGGGTCCCGCTATTGCAACTAATTCTTTCCATCAACGGCCTCAACTTGCAATTGCCCAGCTTCCACCGAAGCATCGACCTTAAGAAATGGTCCAACAGCCCGGGGACCCTCTCGTTCATCCCGGCAGATGGAAAATCTGTGCTCATGAACTACAATATCGATTTGAACTCTCTTCGCAATAAAAAAGACCAACTGGATATGTTGGGGTTGGTCAAAATCGACTACCAGAGCGGCTTAGGCGTATCCAAGAACGAATTCGAAATTAGACTTTCTATTGATACCCTCAAGTCGGTATCAAAAATCGAATATATAACTGTCGAGATCAATTGCGATCAACACGACGACATCACCAACATCAAGACGTCCAGAATCTCCCATGGTGATTTCTCCTACAAGGGCAAGGGCATCGGCGAGTGGAAGTTGCTGAACATCACCCCAGGAGTCCTGCCATTATTGCATGGTTCTATCGTCACCACCACCACCGAGCATCAGGAAAGTAGCAGAGAATCCACTCCTAGCTTGATTGAAATCGATGTTGCTAAGCGGGTGAAGCCTTTGTTTGTGAAGATGTCGTTCAGCTACAAAGGTGCTGTTCCTAGTGGGCTTAAAGTCGACAGTTTGAAAGTGATAAGTGCCAAGGGAATGGGCGAAAGTGTCAAGCCTTACAAGGGAGTAAAGTATATCACCACCACAGGGGACTATATCGTGCGGTCGTGAGCCATTATTTATTGGAGTATATTACCGTTTGCTGCTATTTGACCGGAAATCAGAACAACAGGTCCTTCATCGTTTAAGAGGGCCCACCAATTGGCCCTGGTTTTCATGATAGAAAGATGTAAAAGGGCCAAAACATAATATTAAGGGGGGATCTCACGAACCTAATTCGTCAATTAAAACTCCATCAAAATTATTTGGTCAGAGACTAGCACGCGCCAATAGCATTGATCGGGCCATAGCTACACCGGCTGGCTGTCAACTACCAAGCATCCAAACATAGTTACCAACACCAACTGGCATTAAGGCTCTAAGTAATAAGTCTTCAATTTAATGCTTGAGGTGGAAGGACAAATCAATAATCGCATATAGACGGCCCATTGAACATATCGGTTGCAGAGTGAACTCCATAGGACAACCCTTCCAATGATCATGTTTTTGTCTAATAGAACAAGTATAGAGGACAATTTAAGGAACAATCAAGGCCAACAAAATCAGAGTAATGTTGGAAGGATTGTGCTGAAATCTAGGGAGGAATTGTAGGTGAACTTGTTGATACTTTTAACAAGAATCTAAAATCGAAAGGCATAATTGATACTTCAGTACCATAACATGGAGCAATATAAATTCCATTTAGAAGGAGTTCAGGTTAACATTCGGGACCTCCTTCAAAGGAAAGCAAGACATCAGCTCTTTTGATACATCTTTATGACCACGAGCAGTATTTCTATGAGTTGTGCTGTGATTGAAGTTTGAGCTTTGATGTAATTGAAGTTTAAAGAACCAATTAATGGTGGATTATGGATATAAGTAAGTATATCAAAGCAAAAAAACGTGGGGTTTCTGATATTGTAGAATAATTAATTGAATAATCAATTGAATAATCAATAGGATATCTAATTAATATAGGAGGACGGTCTGATCATCACCCACGCTACGGATCTACAACACGTCGGCCTGGGGCCCGTTCATCAGATTATTTATTCACCTATTCGGTACGTCTCTCTCGACTCCCTAGAGGTTAATATTTATTTATAATATCAGCAGGATGGGCTAAAAATGCCCCAATTTGCAAATGAGACATTGAAAAATATGGAAAATGGCGATAAAGACAGGAAAAGGTTCCGAAAAAGTACGAAAAAGCACGAAAAATCATGTAAAATCACGTAAAAGGCACCAAAAAAACACCAAAAGGCGAGTAAAAGGCACCAAAAAACACCAAAAGGCGAGTAAAAGGCACCGAAAAAGCACTGAAAACGACCTCAGAATGGTCCCGGCCGCTGGATTCCTCCAACTCTCGAGCCTCGGCCCCACAATTCCACCTTAAACGCCATCAATTCCATCCACCAACTCACTGGGTCTTCTTACTTTTCTTCAACTTCTCCTTCTGGGCGTTTTTGAGCAACACATTGCCAATAAAAGACCCCACACCCAAGCCCCCAATCAACAACAACAAAATAGGCAACCGGATGGCGTATTCTCTAGGAAGAAACAACGAGTTCAACACGTTGTCGTCGTCAAGGAACGGCAAAAGGAACACCCACGCCGAGTAGTAGGCAAACACAGCGGAAGCTACGGCGAGCATGGCAAGACCAATCAACTTATCGAAAGCCTGCGGTTAGTACGGCCCCGGGAAACGGCTATTTCACGATACATACCATCTTTGGTGTTTTGAGACGTGTTAACAGTGCCCGATATAGGTGTCAGTCACATGATACATCGCGCGTGACTAGCACCGTAACATTATCACGTGATATGTCACGTGACTTAGTCCATAAGCGCCAGATCACCGTTCCAGGTGCCAGCACTAGTTTATCTGATTCCAAAGGCTCGTGGTAGATCTGAGCCGTATTCCAGCCTGCTAATCGAAACCACAAGACCGCACACTCGGCAATTGCCCTTTTCAGCCGCTTTCTATCCGTTCTGGACCCTGTTTTGTCTCGTTTAGTCATAGTCTCCATCCCCAAGTCCAGGTGAAATCGTGCTAATTGAGCCATGTTTTCCAAGATCAAGAACAGAAAGGCGCCCATCTCGCTCAACTCGGTGTCAAATGCCCTAAAAACGCACGGAAACCAGGACCTTTCGCCCTCAGATATCCATTCCAAGAACCTAGACCTTTCAGTAATCACCCAACACGGGCTTCCCCGGGAACTGATCCTTGCCACTGCCTACGACCCGGTCCAGTCGCTTCTTGCCATCTCCACCACCATCAATGAGATCCGGGTGTATGGCCAGCAGAATGTGGAGGTGGTGTTTGAATTTAAATCCAGTTCTCCCATCACTCACCTTGCGTTTGTCAAGGGGGTTTATTTGGTGGGGATTTCGTCCTCTTCTGGCAGTGTGACGATTCTTTCACTCCACAGCAAGCTGATTCTCCAGACATACCTGACGTCGGCCGCCATTGTGTCGGTTGTGGCCGAGCCTTCGCTCGATTGGCTAGTTTTAGGGCTTTCCAATGGGTCCATCCAATTTTACGATGTAGATCGGTTATCGTTGACGCCTTTTCGAATCGATAACTTGCAAAAGAAGGTGTTACCCAAGCAAAAGTTGTCGCCAGTGATGGGGATTGAATGGCATCCTCGGGATATCGGCACGCTTTTGGTGGCATACTCCCATTGTGCCGTGATATACTCGATTGCTACGGGTGAAATCACAAAGTCCTTCGTTTA
Source organism: Suhomyces bribrorum (assembly GCA_030561385.1). Classification (NCBI taxonomy): domain Eukaryota; kingdom Fungi; phylum Ascomycota; class Pichiomycetes; order Serinales; family Debaryomycetaceae; genus Suhomyces; species Suhomyces bribrorum. The sequence goes on along the minus strand of JAKTXG010000026.1, from coordinate 46,361 downwards.
CCTGATTCCCAAAGGTGCCAGTGGCTTTGAATACGCCCAGCATATCGACAATGGCGGGAAAAAGAAGCTTTTTGGAAACTCCAACGATGTCATTGACGAAGTTATTGAAGCCCACTTCCATCCCAACGGGCTTCATGTGGTGACTGTGCATAAGGACTCCACTTTGGTGTTCTGGGATGCGGCTGATGGGACTTTAATCGAGGCAAGAAATGCCTTTGACGTTAATCTCCATCTCCCAGGCCCTCCTGTTCAACCTCCCACCTTCCATATAGTCAGTGCAAGGTGGATCTGTAGTAAAGATCCAGAAGTCACCCAATTGGTGCTCACGGGAACATCCTCCGGCTCCGATAGCGTGCTTCATATCCTTGATTTTGGGTATACTTTGAAGTATTCCATGACAAGCCATGCCAAACAAGCCGAATTCTATTCGCTGCCTGCTAATGGCCAGAAAATCGTGCCAGTGACCTTGAACGAAGGTGCTGGTGGCCGTAATGGACCCGAATATATCGATTCTATTCTTCCGCTTCCCGTGAATAGCTCTCCTTATTTCGGTGGTAATCATAACCCTCGGTTCTTGCTCTTGCACAGCAACTACAGATCGATATATATCATCAAATATGGCCAGCCAGAAGCCACCGCTCCGGGTGCTCTTCCCAACGCTGCGGATAGCACCGTCAGCAACGACTTGGGTAACGTCATTCTTCCGTTGTCGGTGGGTTTTGTCCATCCTCCTGTCCTGTTCACTTGGCTCAGTGCCGTGAAAAGGATCGAATGGTTCAGTATCCTTTCTTCCAGAGCATCCACCGGTGCCAGCTCTGTCAATAAGACATTGTTGAGAGGTGGTTCCGCTGTCGCCCATGCTGGAGACCCCAAGTCTATGGGAATGAGCGATTCCACTCGTGATATTCTTATTACTGGACATGAAAATGGTCTTGTACGTCTTTTAGATATTTCTAGAGGTGAATCTGCAGACACAGAAAATGTTGTGCAGATTAGTTTGAAGGAAACTTTATATGATGATGGAAATAAGAAAACCATCAAAGTGGTCAATGTCTCTTGTTCGTTTGAAGGAAGAGAAATGCTTGTGGGGATGGGCAACGGTGATGTGGTTCTCTGTAAATACGGAAAGAAACGGGCTTCTACTAACGCTATCAAGTCACATCAGGATTACTCACTGTGTCGTACCCAGCACTCCAACGGGAATGCCAAGATACTCGATATTAACGATCGAATCCTGGGCTCGTTTTCCCAATCTACAACCTTTTTACCGGTGGGTCTTTTGCAGGTAGAAGGAGATGATAAAATCGTTGCCATGAAAATGAGTAATGTTGGTTTTGGTGCTGTTGCCTATAAATCGGGACGGTTGATTGTCATGGACATTACCCGTGGCCCAGCTATTATTCTCAATCTTGACTCAATTTCACAGCACCTTGTGGCAGTGACAGGGCATACTCATGCTACTACTATCGAATTTGCAATTATGGAATATGGACAAGAAGGATTTTCGTCCATCTTGTTGTTGTTAGGTACCAACAACGGAGGTAACTTCATGGTGTTCAAGATTTTGCCTCAAAGCAATGGTGGGTTTGAAGTGGTGTTTGCTGACAAAACTATTGGGTTGAATTACCGTTCCACAAACCCTGAAGAGCAAAACGCTTCTAAAATCGACAGTGTGATTCCAATTGCCGATAAAAATGGTATGTCAGCTGTTGCAACCCTTGATACATTCAGGAAATTGAGTCAAGGTATATTAATTCCGGGTTACATTATAACATGCTCCAAACGTGATTTGAGAGTTTTGAAATTACCAAAGAACAAATTAGCCCATAAAGTGATTGAAGACGGCTGTGTCTCCAGTGGTGTTATTGAATTACTTGGAGGTAAAATTCTTCTTGCCACGATTGTAAAGACGGGATTTGTTAAGCTTAGTTCGATTCCTGCGCTCAATGAAGTGGCAGAAATTAGAATGGCTAAGGATCTTTACTTGAAATTGAAATCAGCCCTTGAATCTGGTGTGGCCGATGGGTCAGCCATTTTACCAAGTGGAAATTTCTTCATCAAGACCAGTCGTACGGAGGCTATGAATGTGCGGGCTACTTTTAAGGAAAGCAAGCTTTCTAGGTCCAAGTTCCAAGCTACAGATCTTCTCTTCAACGAGAATGCTCTTATTCCACCACGGCCATCAGCTGGAGCATTACAATGGGCAGTGGGCCAAACCAAGTATATTAGTTCGGAAGATTTGGCATTCTTAATAGCTGGTCCTAACAGAAAACCCGCAAAACACCAAGAAAGTCAATTGGCATACAACATCAGCCCCGAAGCTAATCCTCAGAGTAACTATGGTGGATATGGCAACCAATCGCTGGATACTGTTAATGACAGGGGTTATAAGGAGCCTAGACGTGGAAATGCCCAAACTGGGTATGGAATAAATGCTGGAGGATTCATGAAGAATTTGCAACTGGGAATAGAAAGTGCCGAGGAGACGTTCCATGGGTATGCTAATAATATGAGTGAAGCGGTGACAGACAGCATGGAATCGCTGAAAAGATCAATGTATGGAGCAGCATTCAAGAGTAAGTTTGGATTTTAGGCAGGAAGCATGGCCAAAAAAAAAAAAAAAAAAAAAAAAGAATAGCATTGAATAGTGCTGAAGACCGATTATATCTTGATTGCTAGTAGTAACAATATTAGGAAAAGTGATAAAAGAATAATTACACGGAAAGCCTACGAATATCTATATTTAAAGCATTTAATGAACAAGATAAATTAATTATAACCGACAAAAATGGCAAAAGAAGCACACCAAAGTCAATGGAGATCAGATTCTCTCAGGGCTGCAACATGGCTGCAAAAATAGGATTTACGGATTCAAAGACGAGAAATATAAATAGCGAGAAATACAAATATCGAGAAATACAAGTTCTATTAGGGACTAGGGCCAGTATACACCGCAGTATCATCGGAGTAGGGGCCATTTTCGCGCCCAATTGAATTTCCAGTTGATGTGTTGGCTTCCACCCAGTAGCTTCTCTGTCCAATACACGCCAATGGTGCCATTATCCAAAGAAAAAGGTGTTTGGCAAGAAGTGTAAGAATGACAGGATATATATATATATATATGCTGCAGCATGCACCTATTGCTCAATATGTACATGATACCTTTGCATCCCATGTACATAACACGTCTCGTATATAAACCGTTAATTGTCATTGATGCGCCTCACGTGCGTTTGTTTACCTATAACATCAAAACCCAGATAAACCCTCCCCATCCAGCCAGCAGCCCTCTAGCACCATGGAAAAGGAGAACGTGGCAACTTCCCCCGCCCGGGATAACTTCCCCCTCAAGCAGATCTCGCCAAATCGTCCTGGGAGGCTCAATTTTCTCCAAAACGATAACATCGACGAACACTTTGCTCAGATCCACAATACCCAGCACTTGATTCAGCAACAGCTATACAATATAGAGGTGCAGAGCAAGCAGACGGGGCTCGATGTGGGGCAGATCAGCGACCGGCTGAAAAACAACAACCAGCATCTTAACAAATTGCTTGCCAACATCGCCAACTATTCGGAAGAGGTGGTGACGGAAGGGAATGCTACCAAGAAGGATATCACCACGATCTTGGAACGGCTAGCGGAGGTGAGCGAGAAGACGGGAAATTCCGAGGCCCAGGACAAAGTATGGGCAGAGTTGCGACTTCTCAAAGAGCACCACAAGAAAGTGATGGCCTCGCTCGCCTCGCTTGAGCAATTGCTGAACCAGCAACCTGTAGAGCCTTCAGAGGCAGGGCCATCCAAAGAAGAGGTGGGCCAGAAGCTTGACTGTATTGTGGCCATGGAAGCCCAGCTAGTTGCCAAATTGGATGGGTTGGTGGCCCCGCAAGTGCAACAACTCATTGAAAAAGTCGATTCCTTGAAAGAGGTGAAAAGTACAGCTTCGCTGACCAAAGAAGACATTTCCGACATCAAGAAGATCCTTACACGGGCGCTCCTGAAGGACGAGGCGGTGATCTTGTCGAAATTGGACGAGCTCAAGCAGCAATTGCCCGAAAGAGACCTTGTAAGACAGATCATCGACCCTGTAATTGCTGAGCTCAAACAGGTATCGCTCGATTCCAAGTCGTTGAAATTGTTGGAGGACATATTGGCCATCTTGAACAATACCAGACAGTCCGAGGCCGACACCAAGCAGTTCCAGAATGACTCTCATCACCAATGGGAGCAGATGCAACAAGCTAACTCCCAACTTCAACAGCAATTGCAATCTCAAGCATCCCATATCCAGAAGCTCACGGTGGCTCTTGAACAGAAACAGGCCCAGGAAACCAGCCGTCACCAGACCCTCGACTCGGACCAGCACCAACAGTTATTGGAAGCCCTCCACATCAAACATTCTACTGAAGAATTACAAGAAAAATACAACGTTTTGGAGTCCAAGTACAACGAAATGACCAGAGCGTACGCTGCCCGGTACCAGGAGTTCAAGAGCCTCCAGCAGCACTTCCAGGAGTTGGCCATGAACACCAATAAATTGAGCATGGCCAATGAAAACCCTCAGTTGACCCGACTCAACCGGGTCCGCCAGTTGCACGGGGCCAAAATGGAAGAAATACAGAAGAAGGACCACTGGAAAGTGCCTGACAAGCGGATCGTCAGTACTCCCTTGGTGAACAACAGGAACGCGTTGACTAGTGTATTGGACGATATCAATGATACCAATAATTCCGACGAAGACCACTTTTGATCTAGGTTAGTAATAATATATACAAGTGGGTATGTTGGATAACATACGACATTCTAACGACCAAAGACTCGTGTAGTTGAGTAGTTGAAGGGCCTGCGCTGGTTAATTGGGACTAATTCTGTCCTTGCCGTCCATGTATACCCTCAAAACCTCGGGGATCCAGATACAATCATGGTCCGGGTCGTATCCCTGTTCTACCAAGGCAATAATCACCCGGGGAACGGCCATACATGTGCCGTTGAGGGTCTGGACGTGCCTGAGGAGCCTGTCGGTATCCTTATACCTGATGCCCAATCTTCTCAGCTGGTACTCGCCGCAGTTGGAGCAGCTGGTCAATTCACCCCAATTGCCCCTGCCAGGCATCCAGGCTTCACAGTCGTATTTTTTCATGGCCGGAGCCCCCAAGTCGGTGGTGGGCATGTTGATCATCTTGGCCTTGATGCCGAGCTCCCGAATGATCTCCAGCTGAAGTTCTCGGATTTGTTCGAGTTCCTGGACCGCAGCTTCTGGAGTGTTGGTGAAGTGAAAGAGCTCTACTTTGGTGAACTCATGGACCCGGTACAATCCCTTGGTATCCTTACCTCTGGCACCGGCTTCTGCCCGATACGAGCGAGATACAGCGGCGTACTTCTTGGGAAACTGGGTATCTTCAAAGATGGTGGACGAATGAAACGCCCCAAGAGGAATCTCCGCCGTCCCTGTAAGGGCCGTATCCTCGTCTTCGAGCTTATACACCTGCTTCTCGCCATTCTGGTCGTTGGGCTTGAACCCACACGCATCCACCACCTCGCTCCGGACAATACTAGGAGGAATCATCATGGTGTAGCCATGCTTGCGGGCCTTGGCTAGGGCATATTGCACCAACGCCTGCTCCAAAAGAGCCCCGTCCCCAACAAGATAGTACCACGACGACCCCGACACCCGCGACGCCTGGGAAAAGTCCATAATTCCAAACCTCTCACCAATGTCCTTATGGTCGTACTTGGAGGTGGAGAATTGTTCGTCTTCTCTACAGTTAATATATTCCACCACCAGCCCATTCTCTGGGTCCTGTGGCACACCGGCATCTAGCAAGTTGGGAAGAGTATCAACACGACTATAGATCTCCTCTGTCAACTGTTTATGGTGGGCTTCCATCGGCTTAAGTTCGGCCTTGATGGCCTGGAGCCGGGCCCGGACCGCCTTCTTGTCGGCAGCACTGTTCATCGAGGCCCCCAATTGCGTCCGCTCATGACGGAGCTGGTTAACATGGGCCTCTGCCTCGATTTGCTGGGGTCGATGGCTGACCACGTACTGGAGGTTTTCACTTATGGCGGCAGGCGACCGTCTCCGGGCGATGGAGTCGGCGTACTTGGCACGATTAACAATAACCGAGTTGATGTCGAACTGAGCACGCATTAGGACCGTCGAGTTGGCGGCGCTGGCGTAGCTACGCCATAATTGAAGCCGATTCATTGGTGTCTATGGTGGTAACCGCCGATGTTTATATAACAAGTCACGTGATAGATCACGTGGATAATTCCGATATCGCGACACAGCGACATCGTCTGGCCTGGGATGGCTAACACCAACAATGTCCCAGCAGCTCTTTCTGGGAGTCTGTCAGTTAGCTTCCTCATCTTCGAGACACCTCTAAATTATCCTGAAACTTTTCTTTTTTTTTCTAAACCCCATAATGATTACGTACTCATAAGCAATTGTCCGATTTACCGTGAAGAATAGGTTTTTGGGTAACCTAATTGAATTATTTGGACTGAAAAGTCAGTATCATTTTCTGTCTATACCGCAACTGTCAAGAGAGTTCTGACAGTATCATTTTCTAGTTCTCCTAATTTTCTATTTACATCTCGATCATGATTTATCAGGGCAGATACAGTATTTCTTCTAGTTTTATTATGAGGATAAATATATTGAGTTGCTCAATATAAACGTAGTAATGTGAGTTTTTAGATATCCATAGCCTTCTTGATCTATAATTTTTGAAAACCAGAGCATTCTTATCATGAATATCATCAAACTTAACAGAAATTTCAATCTCTAGCTTTCAGCTGCTTTTATTCCAAGGTGAGAGTATCAATCGACCCTTTTCAGATGGACATCCCCCCAAAGAACTCATTGGCAAGTTTTACTTTTAAAATGATGGCTCGAGCGACAATTTTACTTGACTAGTCCTGTGGGCCATTGATACTTTTGATTAAATTGTTGGTATTTTCTGACGTGCTTCGTTAAATTAATAGCTCTCGGAGATATATAGCACAATCCCTGGGCTTCTGCTCCTCCTCTACAAACATCACCTTTCCTATAATTTATGGAGGTAGTTCTTCCATAGAAACGAATTATATTGTTGATAACATTTTATAAAATTTTATGGGTGATTCTACATTATTTGGCAAATCCTGTGATCTTTGGTCAACGCACTTGAGCCGTTATCGATCTTAGGGTGGGCCACTGAGCTGTGATATTTAGCCAAGAATTACCTCGTAAATATAACCTTTTTTTTAGCACAAAAACCGTATATAATAATTTGTATTATCCCAATTTATAGTCACACCGATACCTGGGTAACTCGGGAACAGAGCTAAAGTTCCCGTAACCTTATTTCAAGGTGGGGTAACGACATTTCGGGACCGGCTATTACGTGGGACCGTAAATTCCGAGTCACCTTATCGACTATCTTCTATCGACATTATCGGAGTCAGCTCGCCGGGGCTGTAGGGCTGAAACGATCTCTACAAGGAACTAGTCTGATTCAAAACGTTTAGCTAGTGCCTATCGCCGACGAAATATGGGGTAATAGAGTTTTTAGCAATTAATAACTGAAGAGGTATTATCCCTGTAAATTACTGGTAATTACTAATATGTGGGGTATGGTGGACTAATTGAATTCACAGCCAAGTTGTACAATGGTGACAAATAAAATTGGTAATTTTAGATACGAGGTAATTGTTGGTTTGACAAATTCTGGAGAGGTAGGTTTGCTAAGTAGTATTCTATTCTATTATTATTTCTGTTATGGTAGCTGGTACTCAATGTCACCTGAAAGATTGATAGCACTAATTACTAAAATAGATCATACGTAGATGGTATCTTGTGCTATACATTTTTCTATCACCTAAGTCGATTCTGGGTAATGATAGTCCGTTGTGTCATGTTGATTATCGATGATTTCAATTATACTTGAAGTATTTGAGACTATTGGTAATTTGGGTATTAATTGCCGATGGTTTCAGAGATATCTGATGTATTGAGACTATTGGTTTTTTGGGTAACCTTGTATGTCATTGGTAGTTTGAGTAGGTTGGTAAACTCTCGATGGCATTAGCAAAGAGATCTACATTTGAAAATTATTGAAAAGTGTGGCTCGATATTTCCACTGTCATATATATTTCGTTCACTATTTTACAGAGCTTGACTGTTCGTTACATTAATCGTTGATTATACATGTCATCTAATAAAACATAACCTTGATAATCTTCCCGAAAATATTCGAGTTCTTGAATCTTTCAGCCTCCTCTTGTTTTTCCAAGTTGAGTACTTCTTCGTCAAAGATGGTTCTATCGGTATGGATATCCATGTCTTCGACCTTAATGTATAAATGCCAGGTTCTTGAGTAGATCTTGTGTCCCAAATAGAACAAAATCAACACAAGAGCACCAAGATAGTTTTGGAAGAAGTTTTGAGCATCGGGCTTGGGGGCCTTGATGGGGAACAAAGCGATCCAGAATTGGGCAATCAAAATCAAAACATGCCATATCATGGCATAGACAGAACCCCAGATTCCGGTGGAAGACACGTACCCCAAGGAATCGAGCGAAATGTTGTTGTACTTCAAGGCAGCTCTGAATCTGACATGACTCAAGCAGATACCAAACCAGGTGAAAATTTGGGACAACCCCGAAATGGCCAATAACCAGTTAAACACAGTTTCTTGCTTCTTGTAGGCAGCAATGAAACTGAAAGTACCGATGATGGAACAAACCACCAAAGATCTCAAGGGTCTTCCGGCCTTGTCGATGTAGTTGAACCAGGTAGGAGCAAACTCTTGCTCGGCCAATGATTGCAATGTTCTGGAGGCCGAATACAAGGCAGAAGAAGCCACCGAAGTCACAGACAAGAGAATGACGGAGTTGATGATGGAGGGAACGGCGCGGACCTTGTGGAGTTCAGCAGCCAACACGAAAGGCGAGGCATGGGAGCCTCCACCTCCGGAACCCATCAATCTGTCGGAATTGTAGGGCACCAATAAACCAACCATGGTCAAAGAACCCAAAAACAAAATCAAGATTCTCCAGAAAATCAATTTACAAGCGGTGGGGATGGCCTTTCTAGGGTTTCTTTGTTCAGCGGCCGAAAGAGCCACGAATTCCGATTGTCCCAACGAAAAAGCTCCGGTGACGAAAACAGAACATAACCCTTTAAAATTGGTGTGGAAACCGGGGTTGTGCCAGTATCTTCCACCAATAAACTCGTGCTTGGGGCCACCTCCGACGTTGACCACAATGGCCATAATTATAAACCCACAAAGCATCAATAATTTACAGGATCCCAACACAAACTCCCCTTCACCGTACCCTTTGGACCCGTAGAAATTGATGACTAAAACCACCACAAACAAAATCACCACCCACACGTCAGGATTCACGCTGGTGGTCCAGTACTGGATGGTGATGGACGCAGTGACCAATTCAATCGCAATCACAGATAACCATTGAATACAATAATTCCAGGTGATAGCAAATGCCAAAGACTCGTCAACAAATTTCCGGGGATAATTATTGTACCCACCAGAAAGATCACTATAATTAACCGCCATTTCTCCGGCCGCTTGTAACGTAGGGTACAAAAATGATCCGACAATGGCGTAACCAATAATCAAAAAGAGAGGCCCGGCGTTGTGCAACGATTTACCAGACCCCACCAACAACCCAGTTCCCACACCGGTGACCAAGGCCATCAACGTCAAATGACGCTTGCTGATCCCTTTTTGAAGCTGTTTACCCGCAGCCAATTCGGAATGGTCCTGGCGACGGAAACTGTCTTTAAAGCTCTCCCAGCGACCCATGGATCCACTGTCATTGGAGAATGGAACGTCGGAATCCGACGCTTCGTTGGAGTAGTTGCCTTTCACCTCCGAGGTGACGGCTCTGAGCTCTATATCTTTCATTATAGCTTAACTACTAGCAAAACACTAAAATGAATATTAGATGAAAAAATTTGGATTGGTGTTCTGGTTCAACACAGTTATACGGCTGATAACAGGTGTGAAATTTGGCTAGATCAACAGTAGACTTAAAGCACTAGTGACGCCGAGAAAAGGTGATGATGGTAACAAAACTAGAAAACAACCCAGGCAACAAAAATGGGTTTTTTCAAGCAGATAATGATATGACGTATGCGGAAACCTCGACCTTTATATCAGATGATTTTGGATGTACATGATGCATATTTCTCCAATTAATGTGCAGATTGCACAAGTTGCTTCATACATTAAAAAATTGTTGTGAGCTTTGCATTGTCGGAGTTTGGTACACAAACTTAGAGATAAGGTGTCCAAAGATAACCACCCAAAAAGAAACGGGTGCCGGTCTAATGATCGAAGTCATCTACTCACCTCCTCCCTCAGCATGGAATTCTGTACAATGTGGGGCACTTTTCCACCTATATTTTCCTATTTTGTCTTCACAGTTGCGGTAATATAATCCCTTTAGTTTGTGTTGGCCACCAAGAGGTGGTACTGCTCGTATTTCTGGACCTAAAAAGGCTACAAGTCTGGGCGCGCCCTCTGGCCCAAGAGATTCCCAGGTTCCATTGGGAAAAGGTCTTACACTTCGGCCAAACCAGATGCCTTGCGGTTCTGTATATCTTGTTCCAGTAAAAACCGTTGCTCGTTTCTTTTTTACGTCTTGGTTGCAGCTTGTACGCATCACCTGCGTGTGCGTACAACATGACATTTGCAGTGACAGAAACTGTAGGTGTTGGCGATGTTGGCCACACAAAAAAAATTTTGACAGCGATGAGATACTAAAAACAATCCCGCGCAGAATTGCCATCCTTTTTGGGCCCAGGGCCCACTGTCTGAGTATCTACTGAGCACCAACCTCTCTAGGGTCGGGATTAGCGTCGGGATTAGTTTATGCAGACCCCTTGCACCAGCAATATGGGCTTGTTGTAACCTGCAATTCAAACCCTTGCCCCGCCTGTCCACACCTGTCCCCCTCTTGCCCCTCCTTGACTCTGCTAAGGTGGGGTGAGGTGGACACTGCTGGTGCTGACTGCTGTTTACCCCCATCTTCGACGTCGTGTCCCTACCGCCCCGGTTCCGGGAAAAAATGTCGCGGCACTTGTTCTGCTACTGCCCGCTCGGGGTAACCATTAGTAGAACCCAAATGGTTAGTAGCAAAGGCCACCATACGGCATTACTACTGGGTTCCTCGCTGAGGTCACTTTTCTACCACATATCCTTCCGACCCAACACTATAAGTAACCCCGCTGCTGCCCCGTACCCCGGCTGGACCCCACTTGTTCTATTTCTGGTGCCACAAGCTTTTTTTTTTTTTTGACTCTACTACTCTAACTCTACCAGAAGCTCCACCTTCTTTGATTCTATAAACAGAATTGGAATTTCCACATCTTAATTTACTGTGTGAGCGAAAATCCAATTTTAATCCAATTTTTGCTCCTTGATAACATTTATTAACATTAACTGCTGATCTCATTGGCCATGATAAGATAGCCTTCGAGAACAGCATGTAGAGCTACTAAATTTATCGTTCACTGCCCTGCTAAAAAACCACCATCGGGCATAACCTTGGCCCCATGTCGACTTGACTGACGGGCCGGAAACGGTATAAATATAATCTCCGTATAGTTTCCGAAACGCAACCCTTTGTGGTGGGTATTTATCTTTTAGTGTGTTTTTAGTACTAAAATATTCTATTGCAGTATGGGTGTTCCAAAATACCTATGAGGGAATAGCCTAGTACGATTAATGTTTCGCCGTGACGAAGCTATGTGGAGGGCCTGGTGGTTTCTACTTGGTGCTTTTATTGCTAGCTGCAAAATTCAAAATACGGTAGACTCATTGGACCCGCTCGTGCTGTATTCTGGCTATGGCAACTACCAGCATCAATTTGGCCAACAACCAAAAGACTAGTGGGTCCATCTGATAGCCAATTCCCTTATAGAAAATTTATATTAGTATCCGAAAATTGGGGGAACAACCAGAAAATAATTTCAATATTCTGGTGGTTGTGGCTTTGATTGTAGCTGTTTTCTTATCTTTGTACCTGCAAAATTAGGAAAACTTCCAGAAGATTGATCCAACCATCGCTAGCCAATTTAGCAACACAAAAAAAAGAATGACTGCTGCTGGAATTCCTTGGGATACCAGAAACTGGTGTCAGTACATGTGAAAGCCTGATTTGAAATGTTGTTATCTATGAAAATGTAAGAAGTCATCGCAATTGAAAATATACCTCAAATTCATTTTAATTTATTGTTTCTTGTCCTCTACTACACTAAAACAGTTACATTAATTAGTTTCATCGTGTAACGAAATAATGAAGAAGTATTCATATTATACCGTAAATAAATAGTCATACAAAACAAATGTTTCGATATTAGTTATTAAAAGTGTTGATACCCAAACAGGGTGATATGCATTTAAATGACGAATTTGTCTTTGTGAAATTTCAAACAACTTTGCCATTGCCGGATCATTTCTCCAAGCAGTTTTCTGTGAATTTTAAACTCGGATGGGATAAAAGGTTCGTAAGAGAACCGATACTATATTGTTGTTCAACAATTGCTGGTATCTGGCAACTCTTTCCTGTAAAACCTCCATATCTTCACTATCAGCTGATTTCAAGTATCCTGAATCTGTAGCTTTCATTTGGTCAATTTGACTAAGAGAACTTTCTAATCTCTTTCGGAAAGTCCGTCTCACTAGCCATTCTCTAATCACCAATGCTAACAAGATACAGAATGCAAAGCAACTCCCAGCAAATATCTGGGTATGAAGGTAAGGTCTTGGTTTTCCGTCATCAACCAATGATAATGCAATTACTTCGCTAATTAATGCAAAAATTCCACAAACAATATTCATACCAGACCATGCAGCAGGCAGTTTTTCTGGAGTATCTTCAAGAATATCCAAAATGAGAGGTTGGGAAAGAGTACTTCCAATTCCCACGATGAAACCCGACAAAATGGAAAAGGCAAGAACCGAACCGAAGGTGGTGGCATTGATCCAAAATGCAAGAAGAAAAATGGTCATTGTACAACAGACAACCACAACCAAATTAATCCTACCAAACGAATCGGCAGTAAGGCCCATCAAAGGTCTTCCTATGACCTGGGCCGCATTCAAAGCCGAAGTGATAATCGAGCCCTGTTTGCTAGTCAATCCGACGGAAGAAGCGTAGGCAGATAGCGAGAATAGAAGAAGAACATATGCCAATAAAAGTATGGAAAACCAAAAGGTAAGAACCACCAAAACATAGTTCTTGAACACCTTGAAATCAAAAATGACTTTTGCAGATTCCACAAGAAATTCTTTACGTAAACTGGTGGAAAACGGAATGGGTTTATCAGTTCGAGGCTTCATGACAACCCAAACCACCAAGGCAGAGAAAAGCGAGATGAATCCCGTCATTCTCAAGGCCCAGCGTTGGTCGCCAGTCTGGTCAATGACTCGCTGCACACTAAGGGCAATCACCACACCTCCCAAACCCGCTCCAGACACCATGATTCCGATGGCGGTGGCCTTTTTCTTATCGAACCAAGTGGGCATCACTAGTGTGGCTGGAATAAAGATCAATACAAAGGAAATCCCCACCAAAAATCCCTGGGTAAGATACACTTGCCAGAGTTTTGTAGCAAAAGAGGCTAGGATGTAACCAGCAGTCTGAAGCACAATGCCGACACCCACCACCAACTTGAAGCCTAAAATACGATAGAGAAATGAACTGATGGGGGCTAGCGATTGGGCAAGAAATACAACTACTCCTCCGATCAATGCAAAATCATAAGGCGACCCATTGAACAAATGGTGTTGAAGGTAAAAGTCCAAGTACACACCATAGGCAGCATTGGCTCCCCAGGTTGCAAATGCAGATAACATCCCACACACAGCTATGATCCAAGCAAACCCGGTGTCTTTTGGAGGAACATTGACTTCTTCGTTGGGATCATCTGATGAGACATCCACATGTTCTAACCCAGACTCGTCCTTTTCAGTACCCTTTCTGGACAAATTCTCGAGCTGACTCAAAAGAATCTCTTCGGGGTTTGGATGTTCTTTATATTCCAGGTACCTACGATCATCTTGGTTACGATCATCCCGAATACCACTAATAATTCGAGACAAGTCCGTGGCATTAGACCGCACTCTCGTTACTGGCTCTGGTTCTCCTAGACTTGATACCGGCAGAATGGGTTTGGCAGCATACTCCGAGTCCATCGATATACGGTCGACTTCGGCCATGTTCATATGTTCATGTTCTTCTTCATCTTGGTTCGAAGATGCTCGATCCAAAGAATACCTCATTAGTCTTTACCTGGAAATTTTCCATTTAGCAGGAACCGGGCTGATTTAAATAATCTTGTCATCGCCGTTTAGGGCATGAGCTCCGGTATAGGCTCGATGGGGGGGACTGCTGAAACAGGCGCGCAATGACTCAACATTAGGATGGTGTTCCACGGAATTTGTTTCGTATATGGATATATGGTTAGATGCGTTGACAGGTGTGTCAGATGACTCACGTTATGCATCAGATTAACGTCTCGTGTCTCATGCATTATAGGTCTTTTGATTTATGCTTCATGTACATATATCAGAGTATTTAGTCATCTTTACCAAACCGCACCTATACTCATTAGGTTAAACTAAGCGAGAGATCCTGAAAATAGGATTTACCTCCGCTTAAGTCCCCAACCTTCAACCATACTCAAAGCCTCCTACACTTCACCGATCATCCCAGCCTCTATTGACCTCTCAAATCAAGATCTAACCGTTCGCCGAAATGTGGGGGTAAAAGCCACTTTGTCCTGCATATAGTCGTCAGTTCTCTGGTAAGCACACGACTCCACTGACCCTTATTAAAGCCTTCCACCATTAAAGAAACCAGCTTCCATCGACAATGTCCGGGGCATCAGACTTTCTAAGCAAGGGAATCGACTTGGTCCAAAAGGCAATCGACGCCGACACCGCCACCCGCTACGAGGAAGCCTACAAACTCTACTATAATGGCTTGGACTACCTCATGTTGGCCATCAAGTACGAGAAGAACCAAAAGTCCAAAGAACTCATCAAGTCCAAGTTCACCGAATATTTGACTCGGGCCGAGCAGCTCAAGGACCATTTGGAAAAACAGAATTCGGCTCAAGGCGGCGACAATTCGGCCAGCAACGGGTCGACCAAGGCCAAAAAGTCCGGCGACAACGGTGGCGATGATGATGACGCCGACACCAAGAAGTTGCGGGGTGCATTGGCGGGTGCCATTTTGTCGGAGACGCCCAACATCAGCTGGAACGACATTGCCGGGTTGGAATCGGCCAAGGAAGCATTGAAAGAAGCGGTGATTTTACCGGTCAAGTTCCCTCAATTGTTCACCGGCAATAGAAAACCAACGTCAGGTATCTTATTGTATGGCCCACCGGGTACCGGGAAGTCTTACCTTGCGAAGGCGGTGGCGACGGAGGCCAAATCGACGTTTTTCTCGGTTTCGTCCTCGGATTTGGTGTCGAAATGGATGGGAGAATCAGAAAGATTGGTCAAACAATTGTTCACCATGGCCCGAGAAAACAAGCCGTCGATCATTTTCATAGATGAGGTCGATGCGTTGTGTGGGCCCAGAGGCGAGGGCGAAAGTGAGGCGTCCCGGAGAATCAAGACCGAGCTTTTGGTCCAGATGAATGGGGTGGGTAATGATTCCGCCGGTGTCTTGGTGTTGGGAGCCACAAATATCCCCTGGCAATTGGACTCGGCCGTCAGAAGAAGATTCGAAAAAAGAATATATATCGCATTACCCGATGTCGATGCAAGAACACGGATGTTTGAGATCAATATCGGTGATACCGCCTGCGAATGTACCCCTCATGATTACAAGCTCTTGGCCGAAATGACCGACGGCTACTCCGGCCACGATGTGGCTGTGGTCGTCAGAGATGCATTAATGCAACCAATTAGAAAGATCCAACAGGCTACCCATTTCAAACCAGTGATCACTGAAGATGGAGAGGAAAAAGTCACCCCGTGCTCTCCGGGCGATGAAGGGGCTAAGGAGATGAACTGGATGGACCTTGAAACCAACCAGTTGAAAGAGCCAGACTTGACCATCAAAGATTTCATTAAAGCAATCAAAAACAATAGACCTACAGTTAATAGCACCGATATCGAAAACCACATCAAGTTCACCAACGATTTCGGTCAAGAGGGTAATTAGGCAGGCCCTGCTCTTATAGACTGCATACATGTTTAATTCTGGCTCCATTGTATATGAGTTTTGTAGATAACAAGTCTTCTTGTCCTCGGTATAGGGCACGTATACTTCAATTTCTACCACCAAAACAAATGGATGATGGAAGGACTCGAAATATCTGCTCAGAATATTCAGAATATATAGACCGTGTTGGTGGGAATTCATTGTTATTTAATATATTTGTACCTTAG
This sequence comes from Suhomyces bribrorum, assembly GCA_030561385.1. NCBI lineage: Eukaryota > Fungi > Ascomycota > Pichiomycetes > Serinales > Debaryomycetaceae > Suhomyces > Suhomyces bribrorum. The sequence goes on along the minus strand of JAKTXG010000026.1, from coordinate 29,940 downwards.
GATTTGATGGAATATTCGCTATACCATAGATTTCGAAAATCTATCTTGTAATTGAACCATCTCGATCTTAAATTGATTTTTATAAACTATCGATTTATTAATGTAAAATTAATCATTATCTTTTATGGAAGTATTTATCTTTTAATTCAAGACTTTCGAATATATATTGAATTTCTGTTCATAGATTTTTCCTGTAAATAACCTCTACCAAATCAATTCATATATATTTATGTTGTTTGTCTTGATAAACTATCTTCCCATTATTTAATTATTAATTCTCATAGAGCTATTTTTTAGAAGATTGGTCTTGGATATCAAACTGTTATATTAACAACACCTATATTTATAAGATTTTTAATTAGTTGTTAAATATATTAAAAAGTGGTATAACATATTAAACTGTTATATTATATAACCCTTGTATCTACGAAAATTAAAATTAATAAGTTAAAGATATTGAAAAGTGGTATCGGATATCAAATATTATATAGCCCTTATATTTATATATATTATAATTAATGAGTTAAAGATATTGGATAGTTTATTCAACTTTTTCTATCAAACCTATTTAATATATTGAGGTTGTGATTGGTCCTAATAGAACTACAGTTTTGAATATTCTTGTGATGAAAACTTCTATTATTTTAGCTTGTATTTCATCTTCTCTCTTTAGTATATTTATTAACACCATTTTGAAATAATTATCTTGTCATTAAATTGCTTGTGCTATTATTATCTGGTGATTAATAATTAGGAAAGCTTTTTTCATATATTATATACTTTTATTACTAGCTTGTAATCTTTATAAGGCTATTACTTCGAGTCTTTTAACTGATGCTATCAATGCTTTTGTGCTGTATTTTATTGGCTCGCCATTAGGGGAATTTATATTGCCCTTATTCTCCCTTTTTACATGGCTACGATTGAATATGTAGATGAATCCAATATTCAAGTCTTGGTCTATTTTATTGTGGTATATTACATTTACTAACCCATACATATTATACAAAGTGAGTCAGTATCCAGTCATTGCTGGCATTAATACTGTTTTATACTTTTCAATGAAATCAGTGCACTGTTCCATCGATTAATAGTATCTGTGCTTCAACGGGTTGATACTTTTTATTGTGGCACCCTCAATTGTCCAATGCCATGGGCGATCTGGACCTGTTTCTTCTTGGAGACCTGTCTCTCATCTTATAGGCAAACAAGTCCTCCTCTTCCTCAAAACCCTTGCGGCCTCTCAATTTATCAGCAAACAAATCCTCCTCTTCCTTTGCGGCAGATCTTTTGAAGCTCACAGGGGCCTTGTCGTTATGGGAAGACCTTTGTCTTCTTTCGGGTCTTTCACGTCTTCTGGGTCTCTGTCTTTCGGGTTCCCCGTGTATAAGGTAGTACCGAGAGTACTCCCTGGCATTCTTGACCTTTCTGTCCGATTGGAACGCTTGTCTCACGTATAAAATGATGGAAGACTCGTCTTCGTCCATGTTTTGCGACTCGCTGGTTTCTTCCAACCCAAGTCGAGTCAGAAGGCTCTGATGCTTCCGGAATGCAAGCACTGGGGTGTACAGTTTGGCCTCCAACTCCTTAACTTCGAATCCCAGCTCTCCTTTGTCGTTGGGATTCTCCAACAACCGGTTAATTGCCGTCTTACAATCTTCAACACTGGTGAAAACAACATTTACCGAGGTATCATTGATCCACTGGACCCTGAACTGGATCTGCTCGGCATGCGCATTATACACCGTCTTCTCGTCCTCCACACCAACGTCATAGTTCACATAGTAGTCAAGAAACCCCTTGATATCCTCGGTGGAAAGTGTATCGACTCCTCGTATATGGAGGGCTTCCGGCCGAATAACCTCGGTCGTGCCCTCCACATCGACTTCAATGGTCTGTTCCTGGATCTGCGCCTCTCTCTCTTTCTCGTCTTCGAGCGTCTTGGTCATAAGACCGCCGTAGGGTGCTGGTTCGGCCATGGCGGTGTAAGGTGTTGTTGATGAATGGAATAACTCACGTGACCGTCCTAGTTAATAGGGTTGGTGGACTGCACATAGGCCGCTGCCCACTATAATGATGTCTTATTGATAGGGCCCTTCTGGAGGGAGCAGGTAGAGAGGTAATGGCCTTGGTAGGTGAATTTTCGGTAGTGATTATATTAGTGCTAGAAGTGGCTCAAAGATGGTGAATTTAGTCGTTTTTTGACCCAATTTTAAGAGCATTTCTCCGTTAGGTTTGACAGATAAGTCCCCTTAATATGCTTCAATTCGTGTAATAATTAATAAGGCTTTTTGGCCCGTGTCTAAAGATGGTACTGGTAATCACAATCAGCTTTATTGATAATTACAATCAGCTTTATTGATAATTAGAATCAGCTTTGTGGTAATTTTCGGAGTTTACCAAGAGAGCACGCCTGGCTATTTTATCTGAACATAGTTGTTTCTATGTTATAAGCAGGGTTTTGGATTTTGGACAACAAATATATATGAAGAGCTTGAAAGATATAAAGTTAAAAATATTTGCTCATTGGACTATGAACGATGCGTAGCATACCATTGTAATTTCTCAATTAAAACTAAAGCTGAATTGATTTATTTAATTTAATATACGCTTCTGTCCCAAGTTTCTTTAATTGTTGTAATTGAATCCTTGTATCCTAGTATTGAATAATACTTTATAAATGTTATTTGAATATTCGAAACGTGATTTACTGTGAATATTGGAGTTTTTACTGCTACCACATAATTTTACATGTTTATAAAACAATTAGAAACAAGTGGATATCGTATGCAAATTAGCAGAAATTAACTTTGTTTAAAATGAACAACTACTTATACACATAATAATAAAGGCTTTTCGAACGTTTGAAATACCGTTTTATCCCCGGTAAAGATGAAGGATCATATAGGTTATATCTAACAATTTATCATTTGACTGGTGTCTCAATCTACCAGACTCTAAAAACTCAAAATTATGAAAAATGTGTATTATTTCATATTTACTAAATTAAATACCTATCAGATTCTTCCTAGGCTACTTTCAGTTGGATCATAATTTCGGAATCATCCGTCATACTCATTATCATTAAATGTATATTTTACATTCTAGTATCTAATTTACACAGTGGATACAGCCCCAAATATCTTGGAGCCCGTTCCCTACCATTGGTTTGGTAGAATGCCTTTTCGTTTCATCAACACCCGTATCAGAAACTAATTACAGTGAAAACGGTCGAGTGGTGGTTTTCAAAAGCATCTCAATAGCCACACCAATGGCCACATCACACCCTCGCCTACTGCAGACAGCGGTGTCGCAGCCATCATCCACACCTTTCAAGGTTTAGGGCTGGAATGTCCAGTCCGTTCCATCAAAAGTCTGTTCCACAGCCTATTCCATAGCCTGGTCTCCTCCGCTGGGCTCACTGGGGTCACTAGGCTCACTTGTCTTGGCCTCTCGGATAAACAACACATTGTTACACCTGATGAAAATTTCACCAATGCTCTCCTCCTTTTCTCCGTCCACCTCCTTGGTGTCCTCCAACTGGAGGTTCATGTAATTATCCACTGACACCAATGTCCCCTTGTACTCGGTCCGGTTCCACTTTAACCGCACAATCACCGGCTTGTTGACAAGCGTTTTGAGAAACGGCTTCGGATTAATGGGTTGAAACTGCCGGTTAGTCATACTCGCCATACTGCTCTCCATCATACTTACTGACATGGTCAATGATGTTGTCTGATATGATGGTGAAGGTGATGGAGATGGTGAGAGGCCCGGCACGTGCCCGACCCAGTGACACCACGTGGAAACGATCACATGATCGGTCACGTGACTAACACCTATAGACACGACGCCTAAACAATCACTCCGGCTGTATTTCCTCTATTTCCACCTCTTCCACCGTTTCTTGGGATGACTAAATTAGTGCAGGTGTTTGTGGCCGGCGCCGTGTTCCGGTTCGTGCTCCCTGTTCTTGTGCCGAGGATCACCGACGCCTTGGCCACCAGCGTGATACTATCGACGCCCATGGATTCGTTTCGGAGTCTTCAAGAGGCGTTCTACTATATGGAACATGGGATTGGGCTATACGACGGGGGGATCGTGCACCACCCACCGTTGTTGGTGATGTTGCTTCTGTTTTTCCAGGGCTGGGGCCCTGTTTCCAGCGTGGTATTCAATGGGATATGGACTTTGATAGACGTGTACATTGTGTTCCAGATCATCCACATCAACAGGTGGTACAACGAGCGGACCACCCAGCGGTTTGGCCGCAAAATGGCCCGCTTCAACGACGACGTGATTGCCAGTTTCTACTTGTTCAATCCGCTTCTTGTGCTCACCAATCTTCTGCATTCCACCCTTCATTTTGCCTTGTTGTGTTTGACCGTCAGCATCCACCAACTCGTGGTTAGACGCAAGGTGGTCCATTCGGCGGTGGCATTGGCTGCGGCCTCGTATCTCTCCATCAATTTGGTGCTTATGGTGATTCCAATGACTGGGTTGTGTCTTAGTGTGGATGAGTCTGGTCTTAAAACCAAAAGACCATTGGCAATCAAGTACGTGGCTGCGTACTTCGGTGCTCTTGGTGTATTGGCGGTGGCTTCGTTTTTGTCGATCGATTCATGGCTGTTTATTCGCCAGTGTTACGGTACGGTGTTTTTGTTCGATAAGATCACTCCCAACATGGGGTTGTGGTGGTACTTATTCACCGAGATGTTTGAGTTTTTCGCTCCCTTCTATGTTGGATTGTTCAATTTGTACTCTATGGTGTTCATAGTCCCCATCACTTTAAGATTTTACGAAGGCTTCACCAACAACACCAATGGTGACTCGTTCTTGGCCGTGGTATTGGGATATACTTGGGTCTCATTCACTAAATCGTACCCTACAGTCGGGGACTTGGCATTCACATTGTCGTTATTACCCATCTTTAGATCTTCGATTCTTCCTTATTGTAAATACACCTACATCACAGCATTGGGGTTGTTGGTATCCTTATTATTGGCACCTATCTTCTACTACTCGTGGATCGTGTTGGCCAATGGGAACTCCAATTTCTTCTACAGTATCAGTTTGCTTTGGGGAGCTGTGCATATTTCGATTTTAATGGATTTGATCTGGGGAAAATTGACCTCGGATTATGCAGAGGATCATAAGGTTCCGGAGAAGGAAAGACAGTCCTTGAGATTGACACAAATATAACCCTGAAATTGATCTTCACGACTGCATTATTTCAATCCACACTTATAGAAGTAAATAAAAGTACATCGGGAATGCAAAATAATGGGTACGATTACGCCAACACTAAATTTGGAGTTTTTCCAGAGGCAGTATGTGTTTTTAAAAGGTGGATGATAATTAAAAAGTTACTATTTGAATAAATTGGATATTTATTCATGCGATTAGTTTTGATGAATTTTTAAAATACTTTCATCCAGTTTTGAGAATTTTTATTATTGAGAGCTATTGGATTTCTTGGAATATCAATGAAATATAATCTAGGTGGTAAATCCAAGGATTCCACCTGGAGTTATTGTCAATACCATACGGTTTTATCGTTAGTAAGAAGGTCTAAATCATAAATTAGGACAACTCATTCCATTTATCCTTTAAGCAATGGCCAAATTTGGATCAAATTGTTTCCAAAAAAAAAAGCTTTTTGGTGCTTGTTCCCAAGAAGAAAGCGGTGGCAACAAAATTGGTAACTAATTATATATCAATAACTGAGTTTTGAGAATTTTATTGATAATCGATAATTATTGAATTAGTTAAATTTATGAGTAAATGTAATCACCGAAAAGTTTAGAGAAATTATACTATAACTAGTGTGAAATTGTCGGATATTGTAATGAGTATCTCAGAATTGAGTATATTAGAATCATCAAATTTATGGAGTAGTCTAATTGGTGCTAACAAAGTGTAATCAGTGCTAAGCAACCAGCACCTAATGCCTCGAATTAATCTCCAATTCTAATTTTTAACAAACTAATACTACGAGAAAATTGTCCAGTAGTCTACACCGTGATGATCAAAAGGATCCAGCTCCTGAACCAGCCTGCCTGCTCCACTAATTTCTACTGAATATTTAAGCATAACGTAATATACGGTTACCAAATTTTAGTATATGGTTACTAGTACTGAAATGTTGTTTTATGGTTGTTAGTTTTTTAAAAAGACAGAAATATTTAAGGGGTGTAGTTGGTGAAATATTATATTCAATCCTTCAACACCAAAGGGGTGCATTCTTCGATGATTTCCATATCAGTATCGGTGGCATCAGATACCAGTGGAGATGGATCAGAAGCCGTCGGGTCGACTTTCCAACCTGGCATTCTTGCATAACCAATTTAACGTAATGCGAGCTTCATAAGTTCTCTAACTTTTAAGGAAAATTAGTGTCTTCGTTGGAGACTAAGTCTTTGGTTTCCACGGGAGACAACACTTGAACGTCGATTTGACCAGTGTTGAAGATCTTTTTTGTGGAATTATTTAACTATTGGTGTTGAAGAATTCTATGTATGATTATTAGTATTAGAGTATTGGTAGCAATTGTTGAACAGTATAAGAAGTACATTATATAGTAGTTCTGAGTTAGTGCGTTAATTATTAAAGTTACTAAAGCAGAACAGATCAATACATTGTAGTACTGGAAAAATCAGCTCAGTTTACCACATTTATTACTAGTAATAATAGCACAGTTCACTTCATTATATTACTAGTAATAATTAGTACAGCTTACTATATTTATTGCTAGTTCTGAATAATTAGTACAGCTTTCCATATTTATACTAGTAACAAATACCACAGATTAATATATTTATGACTGGTAATAATTAGCACAGTTCATTACATCATACTACTAGTACCAATTAAAACTTCGCTACATTATATTACTAGTAATAATTAGGACAGCTCACTATATTTATACTAGTTCTGAATAATTAGCACAGCTCACTATATTTAGTACTAGTAATAATTACAGTTTGATACATTATTACCACTAATTATCACTTCACTCATTAAATTACCAGCAATTAACAAAAGCTTACTTTGTTAATAGCACAATTTAATTAGAACATTACATTACTGGCAGAATCATTACAATTTATTTAGTACATTATATTACTAGTACAGAATCATCACAATTTAATTATACAGTACTATATTAATATTATTACTGTTAGTACTAGAACCACAGTCTCTAAGTACCAAGGGAAGCCGGAACGACAACACAGTGATTACGTAATCGTAATTCATAAAGTCCAGGAAACCCTAATATACCATGACACCCAAAGACCCATGGTGACGTCCCCAACCCCAGGTCGTCCAGGTCGTCCACACCCAGCGGACCCTCACGGTGGCCCCACTAGTACGGTGTTTGAGGGCGGTCACGTGACCACGTTTCCGCCAATCACACGCGAAGAATTTTTAACCATATTATATATCAAAAAATTTCACCCTTCACAATTACGACATTTGATAGAGTCGGTCTAAAGTAGGTTGATCCATACAATTGCACCTTGCCAAAGTCCATTCCATCACCACATTATACACACTCCATAGACCGTCCATAATGTTGCGTTCTACTCGTTGTCTCAGCACTGGTTCGTCGGCTATTAAGTTGACCACCCGTGAAGCCCCAGGCAAATTATCCACCTTGTCCGTGGTGGTGAAAAGTGCCGGTTCCAAGGAGGGCAGATCCGGATTGTCCCACTTGTTGTCCAAGTACAACTTCTTGAATACCGGGGCCAAGTCTGCCTTGAGATTCACCCGTGAAAGCGAATTGTTGGGAGGTGTTTTCTCTTCCACTGTTGGTAGAGATGCTACTGTGTTGAAAACCACCTTTTTAAAGGAAGATTTGCCATACTACGTCGAGGCCTTGGCCAACGTCTTGACCAACTCCTCGTTCCGTCCTCATGAGTTCAAGGAAACCGTGTTACCAGTTGCTCTTGCTGAAAACGCTAGAGCCCACACTTCCAACGCCTTTGCTGGGTTAGAAGCCTTACATGCTGCTTCCTTCAGAAGAGGCTTGGGCCAGCCTTTGTACTACGACGGAACCAACAACATTGCTCTTGAAGAAGTGGTTGACTTTGCTTCCAAGGCCTACAACTCCTCCGACATCAGTGTGTTTGCTTCTGGTGTCAACGCCGAAGACTTGTCCAACTTTGTCAACGAATCCGCCTTCTCCGCCTTGCCTTCCGGTGCTTCTCAATCCCAACCAGTGGAATCTGTCACTGGCCAAGAAACTCGTATTAGAGCTGCTGGTGAATCGGTTGCCTTGATTGGTGTTCCTGTCAAGCCTGCTGATTTCGGCAAATTCGAAGTCTTGTCTGCTGCCATCGGTAACTCCCAATTGCCTGGTGCCTCCACCCCATTGGCCAAGATTCCTGGTGCTAACTCCTTCTTATACAAGTACCAAGATGCTGGTTTGTTTGTGGTTTCCGTCTCCGGTTCCACTGCCAACGTTGCCCAAGGTATCAAGGAAGCCAAGAAGGCTCTTTCTGTCTCCAAGTCCGCTTTGACTGAAGCTACCAAGGCTGCTGAATTATCCGTTGCATTACAATCTTCTTTTGAAGCTCCTTTGTCCTTCAAGGTTGAAGCCGCTGAAGCCAAGGTTTCTGATTTCAACTACGTGGCTATTGGTGATGTCGACTACTTACCTTTCGCTAACGAGTTATAATCCTGTGCATATAAAAGGTAACTTACCGCCCCATGCTTTAATCAATATAAATTTCGATCTTTTTGTAGTTTTACAACAAAAATAAAATTCCATGATCACTGAGCTGATTTGTAATCTGGCCCATAATGTCTTTCAAAATAGGTTGCCATATTTGTTATATTCAATTATTAGTTTTATATAATTATTACAACTAGAACTAATGTTTAAGGCAGGCTCAAGGTCCATAGTTCTTCAAAAATTACCATAGCAAACGAATTTGTAGTTTAGTGTAATATTAATGTTGTATCCAGATAATAGTCTTAGAAAAGTCGAAGATGAAGGATATATAAATGGACATCATCAGCACTTTTCACAGCCATGAGGATTTTGATTTTTAGTCCAGATTATTGTTTAAAAAAAAAAATAGAATATCCTTGAAAATTATAGAGAATTCTCACAGATAAAAGTAGAGATACCCGAGATCTTGTTATTTACGAACGAATATGAGTTGAACTTCTATAAAATATCAAACTCCTACCACGATTAATCGCATACCCATTGCTGTTTCCCTCAAATCACTAAATTTTTTTGAATGATCAATGGTAGGAATTCTCAATGGCTAGTTTTTCAAATTGTCAGTTACAATAACAGGCCACTAAAAGCCGATATCCAGCCGTATTCACCCACTAAACTTGCATCCAGGACTTTGAAGATAATAATATTAGTAATATATTAGTCAGCAACACATACAACGTCAATATTCTCTCCAAGTAATCCCCACAAGGCCAACAAAAAGGGGCAGTGCCCCCCAAACTCCAAACCCCCACTACAAGCAGTATCCATCTGCCATTAAACTGCAAACAGACGAGTTGTGGCATACCAAGGTTTTGGTGGAGGCATCACTCGGTAGGCGCACACCCGCATTGCACATTTTTCACCAACCACCATACAAGCCATCACAACATCCACATGTCAGACTTAGAGGACAACCCATTCAACGAAGGTGCCGAGCACTACGACGACTTCGACCAGGCGGAGCATTTTTCCGATGACGAGTTCCAAGAGCCCGAAACCGGCGATGCCAACGGAGAGTTGAAGACAGCCGATGGAAAGACGATTGTTAATGGAGGGCTTGGGCCAGAAGACGCCGCTATTGCAGCGCAGCCCCGAGCCAAGACCAGCAAGGAGTTGGCCATACCCAAGGAAAAGCGGAACACCACGCCATATATGACCAAGTACGAACGTGCTCGTGTTTTGGGGACCAGAGCATTGCAAATATCATTGAATGCACCAGTTTTGGTTGATATCGAAGGAGAAACCGATCCTTTGCAGATTGCCATGAAGGAATTGGCCCAAAGAAAGATTCCGTTGGTGGTGAGACGGTACTTGCCCGACGGGTCGTTTGAAGACTGGGGATGTGATGAATTGATTGTGGATCATTAATCGTTTTCCAGGTTTTGAGACTTTGAGACTTTGAGTCTTTTGAGACTTTTCAACAGCTTTTTAGCTTCATATACTATTTGTTTCCCATCATCGTCCCAAGCAACGCCTTCAGCCATGCTGATTATGGCTTATCGGCAGCGAAGAGGCGGATGCTTGGATGTGTCTATATACTGTACATTAATCAATATATGCGTCAAGCCACTTTGACGCTAAGAGTAACTTGCGGCCGTCCATCTGCTCCTTGACAAACCCCTGTACCATGCGATCAAACGTGGCTCTCAGGAGCCGGTGGTCCCCGGAGCCGATATCGCCCAACTGTACCGAACAACATGCTTCTTTCAAGTTGTCCACATCGATGATCAAGTCGTCGGCGTACTTCTTGGGGTCCTCGGCCTGGGAAAACACCTTCATGGCGTTGTAGATGGTCATTCTGTCCTCGAAGCGCAGGAACTCCTTGGCCATGATGTTCAGGAACTGGGTGAAGTTGATCCCGGTGCCGTTGCCGCCCTCGGCCGTCAACATGGCTGTCAACTGGTCGTCGCCGGGCACTGCCATGCCGAGCTGCGTGTAGAGGTTGACCAAGTCTTGCTTGGTGATGATGGAATCACGGGAGTCGCCATCGATAAGCGTGAAGGCGTTTCTAAGCTGGGCCTTCTGGTTGCTGGAGAGGGTGTTTAGGGCCAGCATGGTGGCGATATGACGTAAGCAGGAGAAGAAACAAAGGGTATGAAATAGTGGTGATGCTCACGTAAGCAGCGGGAGGTAATGAAATCAGGGTGGAAGAAGAGGGTTGGAAGTGGTTGTAAAAATGGGGTTGATTTTGACGCGGGTCAAAAACTATCAAAACATCACCAGTCCCAACAAAGGGACCAAACCATTCAACAGCTACGCGTCCTGCCTCAGCAGCGTATTCCAGTTAGTGCCCCTACCGCGCGACAACACCGATTGAGCTGATACACTTCGACGCTACCAAGCTACTCTGTCCAATATATTGGGATGGACATCTACAACCAGCCAGTGGTGATCGACAATGGGTCCGGGAACATCAAGGCGGGTTTCGCAGGAGAAGACAAGCCCAAGACGTACGGGTCGGCGATTGTGGGGCGGCCAAAGTACCAGAAGGTGATGGCGGGCTCGCTAGCCACCACCAACACCAGCGGCCAGGCCCAGAACGAAGACGACACGTTGATCGGCGAATTGGCCCAAGCCAACAGAGGTATCTTGAAGCTCTCATATCCCATCGAGCATGGTATAGTGCACAATTGGAACGACATGGAGAAGTTGTGGTACCATACGTATACCCAGGACCTCAAGGTCAACTCAGAAGACCATCCTTTGCTAATAACAGAGGCTCCGTTGAACCCCAGGACCAACAGGGACAAGATGAGCCAGATGTTATTTGAGCTGTTCAACGTTCCCAGTCTCTACATCGCCATCCAAGCAGTGTTGTCATTGTACTCGTCAGGAAGAACCACCGGTGTGGTGGTGGACAGTGGAGACGGAATCAGTCACATCGTGCCAATCTTCGAAGGGTTCTCATTGCCCCTGTCGATCAAGCGCTTGGACATTGCTGGACGAGACATCACCCTTCAATTGGCATTGAATCTACGCAGAATGTCTGGCATTGCCCTCCAGACCTCCAGCGAATTGGAGATTGCCAGGCTCATTAAAGAAAAGTGCTGTTTCATCTCCAAAGACCCCATGCGAGACGAAAAGTTGTATTCCAACTACTACTCCAACGACGAAGACGGCGTTTACCTGTCATACAAGCTTCCTGACGGCCATGAGATCAAGTTAGGCAGCGAGCGGTTCAGATCGCTGGAGATCCTCTTCAATCCGTTGTTGATAGGAGACGAGTCGCCAGGGCTCCACGAGCTCACCAACTTGGCCATCTCCAAGACCGATTTGGACTTGAGACCGGTGCTATACCAAAACATCATACTTTCAGGAGGAAACACCTTGTTGAAGAACTTTGGTGACCGTATGTTGAACGAATTGAAAAACCAGCAATTGATCAACGACAACAGTGTGTGGTCCAAGAGCGACAACTATACTACGAAGATGAAGGTCAAGATTTTTGCGCCTCCAGAAAGAAAGTATAGTACATGGATTGGAGGCAGTATTTTGGCGGGCTTGAGCACGTTCAAGAAGATGTGGATAACGTCGGCAGAATACATGGAGGATCCTGACATTGTTCATCGAAAGTACATGTAACGGGACCGTTATACAATTAGATCAGAAGGCAATTACTACGGCTGTGTTATAATAGAGATCAGCTAACCCAACTTTACTTGCTGTGTTATTACATGTATGGGACGAATATACACGGTTAAATTAGATTTGACAAGATGCTGACCAGATGCTGACCGGATGCTGATCCAAAGATGGTCAATTTGAGATTTTCCTCTAAGGACCCTAGATACAGTAGTATCTGTCACCGAAATCACCCAAACCCGGCACAATATACTTGTCTTCGTCCAACTTTTCATCAATGCCTCCAGTGATGATCTTGACTTCAGGATATTTGTCTTGGAAAGCCTTGATTCCCTCGGGAGCAGCCAACAAATTCAAAAAGAATATACGGTCCATTTGCACCCCTCTAGACAACAACACCTCCACCGCCATCATGGCACTACCTCCGGTGGCCAACATGGGATCCAACAAAAATACATATCTTTCACTGATGTCCTCTGGCAACTTTTCGTAGAACAACTTGGGCAACGCCGTTTCCTCGTCCCTTTGAATCAAAATCTTACCAATTCTCACCGATCTACAACAGTCTCTCAAGCCCATCTCCATAGACTCACCAGCCCGGACGATGGACACCCCACAGATCTTGCCCAAAAACCGGGCCCCTTGGTACTGGTGGCCTCCGTAGCACGAGATGGTGGTGGTTTCCACTGGGAGCTGGTTCAAGCCTTCTTCCACCAACAATCTGATGATTCTGTCAGAGTAAAACACGAAGTCACCTCTTTTGGTGGTGAGATCCCGAATGATCGAGTAGAGCCCCACGAGTTGGGGGGTTTGGGGGAGAAGAATGACGTTTTTGCTGACTTCGTTGGACGTGGACATTGTTGGCTGGTAGTAAGTGTCGGTGTTGAAGGTTTTATCGTGGTAATTTTATGAGATGAGGTGACGTCCAGCCTGGGAGTCGTCCAATGGTGCGGAGCCAATGGCCGCAGATAGCGACAGATGGCCTCTGATAGCGGAAGATACCGCGACACCGAGTACCAATTTCCGGTAACTGCTAGCGACAACCCCACCGCGGAGGCATTCACGCCTCCTATTGGCCAGTTCCACACTATAGGGTGGGGCTTGATCCAGATTCTATCTGCTTCGTGATGTCATGTAGATAAGACACTACATACTAATATACTTGAGCTACTAACAATACTGAAGAATTGCTTAACAATTTCCAGAATATCCTAAAATGGCAAGTTTGGCCTCTTCTTCGACCAGCGACGCCCCAGTCGTCTACAGTACAGGCTGTGCCTTTGCGGGTTGTTCGTTTTGTTCATTATCTATAATACATCATTCGTCTTGTGGGGCCACAAAAGGATTGTCAATAATTTCACTACCATCCACAGGCGAAATGGTCAACAAGGCGGTGCATCTGGCCACCACCAAGCCCAAGTCCCGGGTTCCGTCTGTAAGCTTGCTCTCGTCTTGAGGATCTAGATGTTAGTATGTTGCTGGTGGTAATGCGGTACCAAGGTAGGACTCGAAAGGGACTTTTTCTGATCTTTTTTCTGGCTCTTTTGGGTGATTTTGGGTGATTTTGATGATTTTGGTAATTTGGTTAGTTTGGTTTGTTTATCTCTTTAGGCTTACCTGTTGCCAAATTTTTCTGTTTTTTTTTTTTATTTTGGCCCATTTCTTTATTATTGGTTATCTTGGTTTTGGAGCTTTGGATTTTCGGTAACTAATTTAGGTGGTTCGATTTCCTATGGTCATTTCTATCCTATTTTCTCTCATTTTCTCCAATTTTTCAACGGGCCCAGCTCGTATCATCTTCAAGTCCTCACTACACTGTACCGTGGCACTTTTCCTGTCCCATAATACTCACCTCTAATGCTCTCCTTGACGTCTTCCAACACCAAGTTCATCAACTGGTCAAATCCTTTCAATACTCCCACAATCTGTCTTCCTCCGATAAACTTGACCCTGATCACTTGATCTTTGTACTTGTTCAAGTCCAAAATGGCATCCCTTTTTGGTCCTTCCTGTTTGGTGGCTCCGCCAGAATTGTTGTTTCTTCTGCGGTTCTGATTGTGATGTTTCTGATGTTAGTTTGGCCTGCTAGCTTTGCTTATCACGTCTACTTACATGTTCACTCATCTTGCTGGTGTATCATTGTGGTGGACGCTTTTTTGATATACTGTCGACGTGCGCGCACCGGGCCACCATACTCATGGTTGTAGGGTGTTGGTGGTTGGGGGTTGAGGGGAGCCTGGATATGGTGTGATTCTAATTATTGGGTAGTTACAGTGACTAGTCGTTATATAGTTTAATTTATTATGTACTGGATATCTGCAGTCCTCACATATATCATTTTGGATATGGTGATGGTGTCAAATATTCTGTTGGCTATTTACATCAGAACTCTCCTCTCAACCATAATTGCGTTCTCTTCTTCATTTCGGATCTTCTCAAGAGCTGTCTTTCATTCAACCCTTCTTCTGGGTTTTTCTTGACTTCTTTCGGTAAACTTCCAGTAAAAACATTGATTTTTCTAGCATCGATGCCGAACTCTTTGCTTAATTTGCCCACTGTCCACACCGAAGGGTCTTGCTTTCTTAATGCCACAATCTTCTCCACTATTTCAGGTGTTACTTCATAGCTTCTATTGGCTTGTGCTTCGTATCTGTTGATTATAGGGTAATTTTCCAACTCTTCTTTGGTGAATTGGCGTCTACTAAGACTTCTTCTGGGATCGTTTTCGGGTAAAAATGCTGGTGCAGTCTTGATCGATGGTTTGGAAATGGATGCTGGCGGATTGTGGACCAATCCTTGTGACTTCTTGGGCTTGATGTTGAATGCTGATCTGGCTTGGTTATATTTGTTGACAGGAACCGCCTCAAACGTGACGTTGGAAACAGCACTTTTGGAGAGCTGGCGTATGCTTGATCTCATCATCTCTAGTGATATCGACCGCTATTAGCTTGTAGGTTCAATCGGTGGTTGGTCTTTGGTCAGAAAACTTTTCATCTTTTTGTTCGTGTGTAAAGACCACCGGGTGTATGCAGGATGCACCTATATCCACAGTACATTTTTTAAAGTATGTGTATGGTGTGCGTAGCTACTAGAGCTTCAAATCGATATTAGTTGGTTCTACCTCCTTCCATGTCTTATTCGAAATTACTATTACCAAGGCATACCGCCGTAATTATGCAATTGATCTTTTGGCTTGGGATTTACTAAAGTCCGGTTGTAGACTGGATACTGTAGTACACAAGTATATCTGAAACATCTCCACATGTGTTACATCAGAATTATAATTTTCTTGCTGAAAATATATCATAAACTTGACTAATTTCGACATAAAACACCGGTACCTTGGCAAGATATATCGCTTGCAAGGGCAAAACCATGAAAGATAACTTTATACACCGATAAGAACAAATGAGAAATATGAAGGTGCGCAATCTGAAACCGCCTAGTGCTTAAAACACATACCGAACTTATCACCATTACAACACATCCCTGGTGTATTGTTCCATTATGCTGGTGAGGTAGTCACCTGTAATAATCGTTCCAGGGACACTAAAGATTTTAAAATTCTAGGCCAGATCATTTTATCATATCGAGTGCAACAAGTAGATCGATCTATACATTGCTTGTTGAAATGTTTCTTCCAAAAATGTTTATGAATTATTTGTGGGGCTATATCCAGATAGCTCCGATAACCGCCAGATTGTAACATTGAAACGCGATTAATCTGGCTTGTAGTGCAAATTTCATTTGGACACTTTGCTACAATGTTTCCACAAGGAATATGGATCGATAGTTTGAACTATTTATGAGATGTAATTTCTTAGCAGGAATTGTATATTTAATTTTATAATATTCCGTGACTGTACCCTACTTCTTTTTTGTTTCCCATTCTGTGACTTATTATAACACAATATTATGCACCGGCACTTCGCCAACAATACTGAAGATACATTTTGAGAATCAGCGAATGGCCCTCAGTTGTAATTCACCTTTAAAAATATCAGTCCTTATTTATATGATCTTCGTTTATTATTTTTTCGATTAGAACGGATTTACGAAGTTCAAACAATTTTATATCAAAGAATCTTCCTCACCATTTGATTTATGTAAAATGATCCGCGAAGCCTACATAATAAGCCTTTGCTAATAAATCTTCAGTGATCAAACAAATGGAAGCACCTTGTCAGGGAATATTATTTTACCCCTAATATTTACTAATTAACTTCCGATATAGTGTAACGGCTAGCACGGTTCGCTTTCACCGAGCAGACCCGGGTTCGACTCCCGGTATCGGAATTTTTTTGTTGGAACTACATTTTCATATGAAACAAAGATTGGCGTTGTCGACAGTTATTTTTTTTAGATAGTCTAACGGCTGGAATGTGTCAACTCAAAAATAAAAAAGATAAAATAAACGTAGCATTAATATAAGAAAATCAGGCAATATGATTGTGGTGATGCAACCTAAATGATTTTTTCCTAATAGAGGTGTGAATTTATCGTCTAGTGGTATTATAGAGACAAGTAAGAAGATAATACCATCCATTCGTATGGCAAATGGTCAAGGCTTAACTTTTAGTGACCGACGCCGTACACAGAACGATCTAGACTGAGTGTCTCATAAATCAGCATGGGATCAGTATTTGCATTAGTTTGCTACCATTGATTGTTAAGTGTGTCGAGAGTAAATGTTGTATCAAAGAATGCAAGGGATCGAGGTATAGAATACATTACAATCCCAGAACTAAAATTGTAACAATAGAGATTTTAGTTTAATACGATCTTATATCAGAAGGTATTAACGGGGATTACAAGGGTCCAAGAATGCTACAACATAATTTTTATAGCCACTAATCATGGATACTCTCAATTAGCTGAGTGTCCCAGCAGGTAGCTCCAAATACAAAATTCATGGAGAATTGACAATCATATTCATATTATGTACACAAAAAATTTACACGATGTCTTTGAGTGAGGTTCCAGAATAGGACCTGATCCCGGATTCTGAGACTGCTTGTGAGACTAAATCTGTAGCATGTCATTAACCAGGTCCGAGGGCAGCCACCAGCAGAACTCAACAGGGGTAACCCCTTAAGCCACGAATACGAAATTAGTTAATTTCGGCGAATATTGGCCCATTGATGCATTTTGACTTAAATATTTTTGGCCGATAACAAAGGAGTAAAAATTTATCTAGCTTATACTTGAAAAATTTAACACAACAGCTTGAAAAGATTTACTTCAAGCCCACCCCACTCGGATCGTAGGTGCCGAGTATTATGAAAATCTAGTAGCGGATTTATATTTGCCCCGGGATCTACATAGGATCAATTGATAATTTCATCTCTATTTAGTACCACATATATAGTTGCGCTTGTTGTAGACAGTGTAACAAATATGCACTAGTGCTGCAGGGTACTTAAGCGCATTATGGCTGTAATATCCGATAGCCTTATAGTGCCAAGGCTCCAACCACATTATACAACGATTGTTGATGGTCAAGTCAATACGAGAAGATCCCCAACTCGCTCTGTGGTGTTGTTCATTGGGCTTTTTTTTTTTTCAATTAATTTTTTTGTGTAAATCCATAGGCATACTTGGTTTCAATCTTTTTATTCTTGCCGAAGCTTCAAATGAATAATTACTAAGTCATCAACAGATCCTGAAGGTTTTAAAAATTTCTTCTTGGGCAGCAAACGTCCAGATCAATTGCTCTAGAACTAATTTATGGAAGTTTCATAACTAGTGCTAGTTTGTACTTGAGACAGTGGTATCTGACAGCTTAACTACCAGTTTTGATAGATACAGTAGCTGCGGCTAAACGCCTAATCATCCACAAAAGTGCCTTATGTTACTTTTTGGACATGATGCCGCATCAAAGTGAAAAATTACAAATGATAAAGCAGTTACATCTTTATGATGACTATCTACCAATAAGGAACACCAGTAACCTCTAGTGCTTAGTTCGGTATATCAATTATCCGAAAGAGAACTATAAATTATAATTGGCTGGGTATTTCTTTTACCCCAACGGTAAATTGTTAGGATGCCCCTATTGTATAGAGTATGTATCGTTTATGCACGAACACAATATTTGCAGTAAAAATATGGCAACAGACGTACCTGGCGCATACAGCTCACACTCTAAACAAATATTGTGCAACCAACTTTGACGAATGCCGAATGAGTATGGGTTTTGGGACCTGTTTAAGTCCTTGCATATGTGGAAGCCCCACAGATGCAAGATCAACGCCCTATTTGGCGCACCTTTGTCGTTACTTGAAAACATCAGAACCATATATGTCCTTGATGCATGTGGCAAAGTTATATGATCTCCTTTGTTCTTAGATTGATATATAAACCCTGGCTGGTCCCATTTATTTAGATTGTAGAACAGTTAATATGTCGGCATTTTTGTTACTACAAAGTTCTTGCCAAGTGCTGAGAATTGAGAGAGATAAGAAAGTTGTTCGCCGCCCCAAAAGAACAAATGATTCCAACTCCTTAGTATCCGATTCCTCAAGCGAAGCATCTCTCCGTTCAAAACCTCTTAGATCTTTCTCATCGAATAAGTCCAAAAAATCAATTTCTTCCAATGAACATAAAAAATACGATGGATATGTACCTTTACATGAACGAAAGAAAAAAGTATTTGATCTTGACACCGAAAGTTATGTTTATAAAAGCGTTCCGTTACTGCCATTGGAGCAAAAAATAAGTGAATTTGAACAAGATTTCGAAGCATTGGTAAAACATAGTAAATATCACAGGTGTAATGAAACGATGAATAGATATAGGATGGGATCCGGTGCATTGTTATTTTCCACAGAGAATATACATACTTTAAGATACAGTTATTTCCAGGAATTCACCAATGATTGTCAATTGATTCAATTGAGGGCTAATCATGTCAAAAAAAACGGTACCTACAAATTAAAGTATATGAGGAAAATCGAAAATATCAAGAATAAAAACTACGAAGTACAAACAGATGATGATTCGGAAGGTGAAGAGGATGAGGATATGATGGTCAGATTGACTAAATTTAGTATGACGGATCGTAAGCTAGAACCACAGCGGGAAAAATCAACCTTGAATATCCGGACTATCTTCAAATCAAAACAATTTTGGAATAATGTTTATCAAGATCTAAAATATGATTCAATTCAAGTGAAATCCACATTCAACTATTTCGAACTTTTACCTCCAATTCATTTGAGCATGGAATTTTTCAGTCAATTGACCGATTATTTATTGTATCATTTATGCACATTGTCAGGGGATCCAACTAACTTGGAATCTTTAGCACAGATTCAAACGATTCAAAATTACAATTTCTTCTATTTTAAAGATTCTGCTTATGAATACATAAATTCTATGAGAGATCGCCATTTTCAAAATTATGATAAGCAAGTGGAAATTAATGGCCAATTCGGTGATTTCACTCAATTCCAAGATGAAGTCAATTCAAAAAGCCACAAAATTCTTATTGCTAAGTTGATCGAAACAATCATTGATAATCTCAAGAGCTCAATGTCGATTAATCAATCATCATCAAATTTAGACAGCTTCTACAGCTTGTTTGGTTTATGGGATAATTTTTTGAAATATGTCATGGATGAATTAATTATAAATCAAAAAAATAAACCAAATGAAGATGTGGTTCCTGATCTTTTCAGAATTGAATCTAAAATGGCAAATTCAGGCAACCGCAGAAACGAAAGCATAAGCTCCAAAAGTACAAATCCTTCTATTATGTCGGGTCAACGATATGACTCCATCGCATCTGTCGGATCATCGAGCCAAGATATGCATACAATTGTAGGAACCTCAAAAGATACATATTTAGATGGTGGGAAGTCTACGCTTTTTCCTATAACACCATCTAACAAGTCGTTGGGCACTTTCAATTTTGTCAGCACAAGTGCAAGTAGCAATACTAGTGTTAGTGATATTTCGGCTCCAGGGTCCCCGGAAACCAAGCCGAGGAGACTGTTTTTTGGTAAGTTTAGAAAAGAAAAATAAGCGAATACCGTTAATCCATATGTCTGATGAAATCCCTGGGATACAGGTTAACTAATTAACAATAAAGATCTGTCGATGCAAGACATGCCATAGTGACAGATTATTGGATGTTCTTGCCGGCGAATGCATCCAATGTGATGCTGTGTATCTTGGAATACATATTGGTTCGTCGGTGCATTTGCATCTTGATCGACCAAGGCACAAGGTAGCCAGGCAGTGGCATTGATCGTGTGGTGAATTATTTGAAATGAATTAGCCTTTGGTTAGTGGTCCCTGGGACAGATTGTGAGAATTTTGCCCAAAACGGCCACACTATGACTGAAGGTGGTCGGGTTGAAAGACGTGAGTATTGTTCTACCTGGTACCACTCGTGTCTGGGCACCTAAGAAAATGTGTGGTTGAAGACACTGGGTGTAATCACGGATTATTGTCCATGGGTTATTTGTCTGGCACTAAATATGTACATGGACAATCGCCACACACTCTTCAACGGTCTCAACCAATCTACACTAAAGCCAAATATTGTTGGTCACTTCACTTCTACGTTTGTTGATATATATGTGACATAGAAAATATACATGTCTTAAAAATAGGCCTGTGGTACAAAGAATGTGGTACATGAAATTGCGTTGGTCAAGCTTTTTTCAAGCTTTTGACGTGATGGAGCAAGTGATGAACGCTTTTGATCTCCTGAGTCCCCACGTTTCCCCTTAATTTAATAGTCATGGTAACAAGTGTAGATTCCATTGGCATTAAGCCTCGTCCAATCGTATACACCCCCAGACATGGCTCGAAGCCCTTAAAGCCCAGCTGGGCCCGCTCCTTTTCACCTTTTCACTCTTGGGACAAAACTGCTATATTACATCACTTTTTTCTGGCCGCACTCATCTCATCCCTTTTCAGAAAAATCCACAACACCCTGGTGCTAATTTTATCTGTATCTCATCATATACCCACTTTAGGATGGTGATTGGAAGAGATCGCTTGACAACCATCACCCCTGTGGCCCCGTGTGGGTGGAAAAACCCTAATTTATTAGGGAATAATATTGGCAGTTAAAACATTGTTCACGGGAAAAATTAACCCCCCCCCCCTTTAGCCTCGTCCGGCTACCGACTTGCCGTGCCATTCGACGGAACTTTCTGTCGCTGTGTTCCCGCGGGTGTGGCTGGTTATGTGTCCTTGCTTATTAGTAAATATTCCTTTTCCTTTATTTCTGGTAACTCATTTCTTTTGTGTTTCTGTTGCTATGGTGGATGTTTTTTTTAGATGCACGTCTCCTTCACTTTATATATAACCAGCATCCATTCCGCTGAGCGATTTGGTAGAAACGTATTTCGTCATTCGCTATGGTTCCTTTACCCACGTCCGATCGTGCTTTGTTAGGAGAGCATGCCTTCTATAACACAGGAAACCTAAAATATCTCAATGCCTTGTTCAAGTCTCAAAATTATGATTTGTTACTCACTAGACACAACCACGGATCTTCGCATTCTGGTCCCATGAATTTCGGGTGGTTCAATTCCCTTTTTATTGTGGCGGTCTTTGCATTATGTACCATCTACTTGACTTCAATATTGGTGAAAAGGACACTGTCATCACTGTCTTCGAAGACAGACTCCCATCAAGAACAAGTTTAATGATTTATGACCTCCCCCCTATCACTACCCATGATTATCGCACCACCTTATAACTACCCATTTTATTCTTTCATAGAGCTCACTTATCTGTGAGCTGGTTCTCATTGGGCAATTGCACCACTTATTTTATTCACCTCACAAAGGCCCCACAAACAAATTACATACACTCTTTCCCCCTTGTGTTGAGGGTGGCCTACATTTCTTATCGCATTCTGACATCGTGCTTTCTTCCACATACACATGCCACGACCCTTCATTTCCTTGCATTCTTCACTATTCGTCGGTTCGTTCGCCCATTTCGCTATCAAATATTCTTTGCGTCTTGGTTAAATCGAAGTAATAAATAATATCATGAACTTTTGTAACCGTGTAAATTGATTTATTCTGTAGCGGGAAACAATTTCCTGGTCACTGACATGAAGAATTGACACCATATATTTTCTGATCATCAGGCTGCATAGGTTGAATCATTACCTTGCATTAGCCCCTCATCTATAATTAATTGATCTTCTAATTTGGCATCATCATGCACAACTCATGACCTGCCAAGAACAACTGACATGCCAAATTCCCGATATTACACAGCGTTGGTCTCTATAGCTACGGCCATTATTGCTGGTGCTTCAACCTGTACCCCTGAACATGTCATTTTGTGGTGAATTTTGATTTCTAGCTTAATTTATCAATCTCCCCCACTTTGCTCAATTCGATGTCCCAAATGTTCCAATCAAACCATATAATTGTGGGGAATATCGTAAATAGATGCCACACAGCGTGTGCATCGATCAACTGGTAAACAGGCTCAAAATCAAAATACTCAAACATCATTCCAAACATCAACCATACGTTTAGGAAAATTGGAATCAACGGAATAAGTCGGGTTTTGGAAATAGAAAGAATATTAAGCTTGGTCAATATCTTTGTTTCAAACGGTAACAATTGGATCGAATTATTGTAAAGGAAGTAGTTATCCTTGTAAATCTTGTTAATACGAAGAGAATGTGCTAGCCAAAGAGATATGGATGCAAATCCTACCAACAAGTTAATCGCAGCATTATAACCATAATCCCATTTAAGTTTAAGCTTCAAGCAATGCCCGAAATAAGTAAGAACCATTACTATCTGCCAAAGAAACAAGCCCCGGGCACTCTTGAAAATCTGGAAATATCTGATGGCTATACAACTGAAATTAGATAGAACAATTGCAAAGGCACCATAATAATCCAAGGTCTCGGTGAGAGCATTATCACGGATATGGAACAAAATGCTGGCCAGCCACCCGACTAGCCCCACCAATAAAAAGTTGACATGCTGCCGGTACATTCGATGGTATGTGTCGTGGGGTTCTTTCTTTGTTTTATTATATTGGTGAAGAATCTTGGATAAATTAATGTACACGGCATAGAAATTGCCCATAGAAAACACCACCAGGAAAATCTCTTGGATTCCAAACCATCTGACAAACGGCCATTTCCCATAAAATTGTACCATGGGCAAACCGGCCAATTGTCGTTGTTCGGTGATCAATTGTTGGCATTTGTAATTGCAGTCGTCATCACAGCTCCAAAACCACCGAGCAATCGGTGTGAGCTGGTTCTTGAGCGTAAAGTCTTCCTCCACATATTGGCTCTGGGTGTCTCGTTTGTATATACCAGCTCTGGTGGCTTCGATTTCTTCAAACACAGTTCGATGGTGACAGTGCATCACCAGAACGCATTTTTTGATGCAGTTTTGGAACTCGGGGAGATGGTCCCCCACAGAAGCAGATGCTATCCCGTATAGTACAACCAATGCCGCAAAGGAAGCTAATCTCATCGGTAAGTGTAGGAGTAATAGGTGTAATTGTTGTTAGACTTGTTCCTGTATGGATCAGGTACTCACCTCACCCATGGCGTCGCGACATGGTTTCGACATGTATTCGACATTAATATGACATTTATCCACTGATGTATCGAGTGGGCTTTTGAAGCTAGACGAGTTGAAATTTCCAAGAATAACTTATGGAGAGCTGCTACAAAGGTGAGCTACTACAGAAAAGGTAATGTAAAGTATATTTTAATATTATGTATTTATTTTGTATTAACATAGAGAGTCACATTCCCACAGGTAATTCAGTATATATTGATTATATTCTCCGTGATAATTTATTTATTATGTATTTATTTAAGTATTATCATATAGAGTGACATTCCCACTAGTAATTTAATACAAATTTATTATATTCTCCATGATAATTTACTTTTGTATGTATTTAATTATGTTTAATCATTCAGAGCGAATTCTCACTAGTATTTAATATATGTTGATAAGAAAAACGTGAGTTACTACTGTTCGATTCTGGTGGATTGCTCTATAATCCAAATTGTTAAATGTTATGATAGTCCACTATTGATTTGCTAATATCAGCCCTGATATCTTCTAAAACTTTGGCCTGAATACGAAGCCCATACTTTTTTATTACAACAATAATCTTTAGCTTCAATTATCGAATTTAAAAGCAATATCATTACTGAACGTAAAAAGCACTTGATCTTATTGAGTTCATTCATAAACTATTGAGAACACTGTTATTATTGATCCATATATGATGAATTAAAATAATTTCACCGTAATCATATTTTCAACAAATATTCAATTAGAAGATCAGACAATCGACATGACCACAACAGGCCAATATTGTCCTAGCTTTAAGTTCAACTACCAAAAAGTCGCCAATTAAACGGATAAACTAACCTAACCAGAAACTATACGTATCTCTAGAACTCCTCTGATTTTGCTCAAGGTTAAGCTATAGAACAATGCACGGTAGCTTATTTTCTTTAATTTTTCAATTGGACTTAACAAGCATCCAACAACAACAACCTATTAGATCCAAAATCCTTGCTTTGCTTCAGAAAACGTATTTGGTGTGATTATGAGTGTGGTTTTCCAGTAACTTGTGGGTTTTACTTTAGCGTCATTAAATGTTTGAACAAGTTTATACAATTTTTTAGTTTTTTGCATCCAAATTTTAAGTTCGCTTTATATTGGCAATTTTCCTGCCATCAAAACTACAATATATATTGGAAATATATAATGCTTGAGAGTCAACTTTCTAAATGTTCCAAACGAGATATTTTCATATGGTGGCCTTTAAATCTGCTACTACTTACGAACTAGCCGGTTGGGCACGTTGGCTATTTTTGGATTCCACAAACTTTTTTGCTTGCACTTTCACATAGACCACTGTGGTGATTCCAATAACAGCAAAAATAACAACTAGAATCACATTGATAGGCGTAGGGTTCATTTGGAAAGTGGTATGAGTCCATTCGTCCAACAAGGATTGGGTGAAATTGATAAGTCCAGCAATGGTGATCATAGTCCCGTAGACAGTACCAAAGGTGGTGAAACCAAACACTTTAGCACAATAATCGCTGATCACGGTATAGAACAACGGTCTGAACACAACAAAGAGACACACGTTAATAACTGCCGCTGTGTAGTTGCCAAACAAGCCAAAAATACCGACAATTAAAAAAGTTGCAACAGTGAAGCTTAAAACAACCACCGAAGAGCATGTGTCCAAGAAAATTCCAACAAAAGGAACTGCCACCACACCTCCCAAAGGCAAAGCGATATCAAAAAAGCGATTCAAGCGTGTTGCCTCCTCAACAGAATCAAACAAGTAGGTATATTGACTACCAATTGTAGCAACAAAGTAGTTCAATCTCAACATGGTGATAATTGTGAGCAACACCATGAGGTAGAACCAAGGAGTGGACAATTGGTACTTCACCGAGTGGCCATGAAGCACCCCAAACACACCACCCGAGTGATTGACCAAATAGTCGAGACCCTCCAGTTCGTAAGGTTGTCTCAAGGCATCACCAATGGAGTCCCTCCGAGAAGTAGGATGGGGAGGGTTCAAGGGGGTGGTTTCATCTATGCTGAGTGTATCAAGAGTATCAGATTCGGCTTTGTAGGATTCACTGGGCATGATGGTCAATTGAGCCACGGTGATGAACAAAGGTACCAACAAATATAATTTGAAGAAAAGTGCAATTGTAAAAGCTCCTTCGGTCTTGAAGTATGCTAATTTGTACACCAAGAACACTGCCGAAGAAATGTCAAAAGCCCCAGAAATCAATGCAAGAATGACACCACTCTTTTTGGGGAAAGCGTTGGAAAGTTGGAATGACGAAATAAATGCAAATGGGCCACCCAATGCAAGTAGCGAGTAGCCCCAAAGGTAAGGGTCTATAACGGTATCTTCAAGTTGTTTGGCATAGATGAACACAAATGAAGCGATGTACAAGAGAAATGCCCCAATTAGCCCACAGACCTTGGGGCCATACGTATCTAGCACCGTCCCAATAAGCAAGGCTGAGGCATTAGTCACTACGGCTGCCATAGTGAACATCATATTCAATTTCAAATCTTGATTGGTACATTTGGCAGAAGTATCGGAAGTAAACACGATTTCAGCCGGCTTCGAGGCCAATTTCGCAAGCCACGAGCTAGAGCTCGAGCTCAAGTCACAAGATTTTTCGTAAACATTTTCATTAACAAGAATTGGCTTGAGTGCTGCAAAGCCAAATACCGGGCCTCCCGAGAGAAGGCACCAGAATATGGCACTGGCACACTGGGACAAGCGCCGAGTCGACGAGACTTCGGCCATTAAAAAAGTAACGGTAGTTTTGGACGTGAGGGGATATTGCTAAGGCAGAATCACAGCACGGTAACTGAAGATTTGGGAAAGGAAAGCGATGATGAAAGGTGAAATTGCATCCGATGAGCGATAAGGTTTTGACGTGGTCACGTGCGCGAATCCAGGGTCAAAGGGTTGCTAGATAACAGATACTGATAAGCATGGCGAGCTTGTAGCAAGAAGTTGGAAAGGGGGTTTTGCTTGTTGAGGGTACTTGGTGGTAATATAGAGATTCGGGAGGGTGTGACTTCGAAGTCTGTGATTTTAGGGTGGGTTTCTGTCAGATGCTCGCTATTTTTGTGAGAGCACTGATAACGGAGCCACAAGCGGCCCAAAACTCTAGCAACAATTTCGACGATGCAGAAACTTGAGAGATACAAGCAGTTTCTGGTGTGCTATCCAAAAATGTGCAAGAATGCAAATTCATTAAAAAATTGCAAATTGTTTTACAATAGTACAATTGGAAATGGCTGCGAAATATACCTAGCCATAGTTAAAAATAATTAGTATTATTACACACCAGTAACAGCTGGATAATCTATAAGCGTTCTATCAATAGACAAAATTCTGATATCTCCTATAATTGTGCATGATATTCCCTTTAACAGTTCCCGAAATCATTTGAACATGAAATTAAAGAATCTCGGAACCATCAAATCTAGTTGTTGTTTTTTGTATCGAAATTAAACCCACATCTTTTGAGTTATGCATCAATATCTGCCTTTATTGGCTCCTCCACTGATCCGTATTTGGAAGCATCGTCGGTGCGTTCGGAATGTATTTCAACTTGTTCCGGTTTGTTCAAAGCAGTAAATTCCTTCCCAGTAATTCTACTATAAACATAAATTGCACCTATTCTTAAAGCAGTAGCTGCAAAAGTAATGACCAACCCTCCGAACGGAGCAATCACAAATGCTCCAAATGCCCCCCAATCTTCCGAATCATAGATTCCGTTCCACACCAACAATAATTTTCCACCTTCTCTGGCGGAACGGTAGTAGACAGTACCGAAAACAAATACCCCAAGTAAACCTCCTAAACCTCCACACATCACGTCGAAACCTCTGATATACCAGAACCAAGAATCAGCCAAGCCTAAGAATACAGAAGGAATGATGGCCGCCGAAACCAAATCAGCAATCAAATAAATTTGCAAAATATTATCAGCCACCTTGACGGCCAACACAACGATTGGAATAATAATTAAGATGACCAAGCCTCTGGTATAGAGGATAGGCAATTTGTTTCTAAACAAATCATTGGAAATGGTGGAGACCATGGCAGATTGCAAGGAGTCAAAAGTACAAGTGGATAAAGCCACACAGAAAATCAAAACAAACGCAAGAAGCCAGTTGGGCATTTTAGCCAATAAGATGAAAAATGCATTGGCACCATCTGGATCCAGCACTTTCAAATCTCCTGACCATACAGCCAAAAATCCAGGAACTCCAACAAGAGTACAGATTGCAAAAGTGACGAAGGTTGCAATCGAACAACCAATTAATAAATCCTTATTGGTTTTACTAGCAAAAGTTCTTAACCAAAACCCAGCCATAAAACAATCATTGGTGAAAATAGCAACTGTCAAAATATATACCAATTGCCAACCCAATTTATTAGCTTTAAGTAATCCACTTTCACCGATTTTAGAAGTGTCAATATGAATGTATGAACCCATTCCAGCAGCACATATTATAATCAAAAGTAATACAAATGCACCTTGGAAATTATCTGTGATAAAACTCACCTTGAAACCTCCAATGGAAGTATAAATAGATGTAACCACACATTCTACGATCACGGCTGCCAAAGCATTAAGACCAGTCAAGGTTTCAATGGCACCTCTAATTGCAGAGAGCTCACCAATCATGAACAAGAACATGGTCAAACAGGTGAAAAATGACAAGTAAAGACAGGTCACTGGACCATATCTTTGTCTGACCCATTCAGTAAAAATAAACCCTTCAGGACATTTCTTACGAATAAGCGGACCCACCAATGCAAACCCCATAATTGGAAGGGATCCTGCTATGGTGTAAACCAACAATCCATGTAAACCGGCCTGGTTTGCAATTTGGGTATAAGTGGTCAAAATACCAACCCCCATGGCTACTATGTTAGTGGATAAATTCCGTGTTAACAATCCTCACGCAAGTATTAACTTGATCGAGTCCATACAGTATAATCTCAGACTTCAAGCTTCTAAGAAGAAACAAGAAGCCACCCGTATGTTAACACACTACAAAGTAATGTTATCTCAACTGTGGAAAAATAAAAAAATTAAAATGTGGCAAACCATTTTAAACTGGTCCATACATACCTGAAGCAATAAAGTTCAATGCCAAAGGGATTCCTCTTTGGGTCCCATTAGAAGACAAAAATGAACTCAGCGAGGAGTATTTCCATGCCAAAAAGAGACCGGTGGCAAGCAAAAACGCATATGTTAAGTATATGATTGCGTTGTTTCCCTGAGATGATAACATTTTTGATCTGATGAGATGAGATGGGGCCCCAGGGTGTTTTATAGTGCCAGCAATTTAGGTCTTTGCGATATGCGCTTATGAGGTTGGGTATAGATATGCGCATCATGCAGGTAATACCAATAATTTTGACATACTTAACATCATGAGAGGAGGGATCAGCTGGGCCGGACCAATGCTTGGTGGTGCGGTTGTGTGATGGAGCGGCTTCGACCTATCCTCTTCAAACCTGACGTCCACGCTTGTGGAAAGGGTGAAGCAGGTATTCTTTTCAGGAACTTCCGATTATGTAAGCAAGCTCACTGTAGTCTCTAAAACTGCCAATCTGGTCTAGTGTCAGATAAGAAAGATCATGTGATGAATGTAGACCAGAGGGTACAATAGTTGATCTAGGATCGTAGGTTCAGGTGACACATAGCACGAAGCCACGTGGCACTTGACAGGTGATGTCAAACTGGCATAGAGAGTTGATTTGAGACATGACATGGATTTGACATCTTTTTCAGTGCCAATTGGGGTGATGCGACATGTTGAATAGTCACACTTGGCCTATGGCAATTGAACGGTGATTCAGATGGCTATTGGAAGTAGAGTGGTGGGTTCCGATCGGGTTACTATAGATTTCGATCGCCAAGGATTGGATGAGCTTTTGGATTTGCACGTAGTAGGGCCCGGACGCATATAAGATTCATTTGATCTGTCCATTAATTCCTTCATCTCCAAATCTGTCAACAATCGTGTGCGTGTGTTTCTATTACTTCTCTCGCGCTCGAAAACATATTTGAAACC